>CAUYLG010021873.1:0-16884 GCA_963573385.1 Cacajao melanocephalus
AAGTGATTTATCTTATTCCTAGTCACTTTCTAAAATGGACTATATTAAATAAGAACTCTTTTTTTTTTTTTTTTTTTTTTGTGTTGGAGTTTTTATACTTTTAAACCAATGGGTTGTTTTTTTTTTTTTCAATTTTAAACACCTGGAAACACCCCCGGGAAAATTACACTTAAACAAAAAAAAAAAAAAAAAAAAAAAAAAAAAAAAAAAAAAAAAAGGAGGTGATGGCAGCAGGGAACAGTTGCACGTCCTAGAGTCCTGAGGTTGAAGACGGTAGGCTGCTGCTCCCTCCTCTCACTCCTGGCTCATTTTAAGCTGGAAGCTCAGAGAGGTACAGAAGCCTGCCCAGTGTCCCTCAGCTAGCTGGTGGCCTCTTGACTCTTTGCTATGGCAGGCAGTGGCAGAAGGCCAGCCTTGTTTCCAGAAGCATCCTTACTAAAGCACCAGGGCCCCGGGCTGCTTCTCCTTGGCGCTTTAAGGAGTAGACATTTTGCCAATTGCTCTACCTGGTTGGATCATCACACTCCCTCAGTGTCTTGGCCTCAGGTCTACGCCAGGCCGGAAGGAGAGTGTGCAGGGGATGATGGCTGCAGCTGAAAGCAGAACGGGTGACCTAATGGGGAGGTGGAGGTTCATCAGGACCAGGCACTTCTCCAGAGGCGTCCCACCCACCCTCAGGGGGAAGGGGCCCAGCTGCCCTGGAAGGCTGTGGACATGCTTTCCCGATTGCAGAATACTTCTCTTTCATTTTGAATATCATTTGTTTGGTTGCCACGGCAACGTCAAGTCTCTATTTTAATGCTAACCTGCGTGGCTGCAACTTTCTATATATAAATGCTGCTTTGCACAGTGAATTAGCCGATGCCACGGGGAAGCAGCGGATATGGGGATGGTGGCAGAAAATGACCAGTGTGTCAGATTTGCATAAGGACAGACCACACGGCTGAGGTGAGTTAGAACGAGGGCTCTGCTGGTTCTCTTGGATGCAGATGCTCGAAGCTAATTGGACCAGGTTGAACGTGAGGCAGCCGCCACTCGTGCAGGAGGAGACATCTTCCTTGGATGACCTCTTGGCTTGGCTATGGTTTGGCTCTGCTCTGGGAGGATTTGGGGGATTTTTCTGTTTCCCTGTGTATCTGTCCTCCTCATGCCTCCAGCGAGTCTGGGTCGCACTGTGACCCAAGGATCTGGAAAGAAGAAGAAGCCACTTGGGCAGAGATGTAGCTGAGATGAGCTCTGTGGGAAGTGAGTGTTTCTTGATTTCCTGGGATTTGCCTCAGTTTCCTGGATTGGATCTTCCACTCCTCAGTTTGCCTTTTCTTAATTCCCCAGAGTAGCTAGATTTTGTAGAGGCCAGATGGCTCCAAGTGGCATGGCAGAGTTCTCAGGAGAAGCCTGGAAAGGGCTTCTTTGGGAGCCAGCACATACAGCTCTCTCAGGCTCTGGATGAGGGAGATGCTCAGAGAGGTGACGCATTCTGCCAAACGTCACACAGCAGCTCGGGGGAAAGTGGGACAGGAAACCAGGTCCACACCGGTCTCCTGACTTACTCATGGATGCCACGTTTCTGCGCATTCTATCATGGGGCCAGGGCAGTGTGGGTGTACACAACAGTGAAAGGGGGTGCAGCACAGACAGTATGCCCGGATGTTCCTTTCTGGTTTTGCCAGCCAGGGACATGTCATGAACACAAGATTGTATAACTCCATCTGGAGAGGCCTCTGGAAAGAGCATGGAAGTTTGAATCTGTAAAACTTGGATTGGCGTGGATTCAGCCACTTTCTACCTGTGTGACTGTTTTGTTAACTTTTCTGAGGCTCCATTTCCCCCCCAACCTCGAGGTGTGCTATCTTCCCCTGACATTGCAGTCAGTGTGATGGCCAGCATGAACCTACTGGGGACTGTGATAGGGGCGTGATGTGTCTGAGAGCAGAGTGGATTGCAAACTATCAGCATCCCACCCTAGCAGGCCGCAGCTCTGTTCTCCTGTGGCTGAGAGAACGTGGCACCTGTATCAGAACACTGGCCCAGCCAGAGGAGTTGTCTGAGGATGGAGTTTCTTCAAACAGCCCTCTGATTCGTGTGGTATAAAATGCAGTATACTTTCATTGCTGTCAGAATATGTCATTCAGGCTTCTCCTATAACATCAAACATTTGACAGGTATTTTAAGTGTTGAATCCAAACACTGAGATCCAGTTCCTCCCTCCCTCCCTCTTTTCTTTTCTCTTTTCTTTCTTCCTTTCTTCCTTTCGTTCCTTTCCTTTCTCTCTCTCTCTTTTTTCTTTCTTTTCTCTTTCTTTCTTTCTTTTCTTTCTTTTCTTTCTTTCTTTCTTTCTTTTCTTTCTTTCTTTTCTTTTCTTTCTTTCTTTCTTCTTTCTTTCTTTCTTTCTTTCTTTCTTTCTTCTTTCTTTCTTTTCTTTTCTTTTCTTTTCTTTTTTCTTTTCTTTTCTTTTCTCTTCTTTTCTCTTCTCTTCTCTTCTCTTCTCTTCTCTTCTTCTTTTCTTTTCTTTTCTTTTCTTTTCTTTTCTTTTCTTTTCTTTTCTTTTCTTTTCTTTTCTTTTTTCTTGGTCTCACTCTGTTTCTCAGGCTGAAGTGCAGTGGCATGGTCATACTTTACTGCAGCCTCAACTTTCTGGATTCAAGCCATCCTCCCACCTCAGCCTCTTGAGTAGCTGGGACTACAAGTGTGCCCCATCATGCCTGGCTAATTTTTTGACTTTCTGCAGAGATAGGATCTCACTGTTTTCCCCAGGCTGAAGTGCGGTGGGATGGTCATAGTTCATTGCATTCTCTACAGGTGGGCACCATCATGCCTGGCTAATTTTGAAAGTTTTTGTAGAGACAGGCTATCACTATGTTTCCCAGGCTGGTTTCGAACTCCTGGGCTCAAGCAATCTTCCCACCTCAGCCTCTCAGGTAGCTGGGACTACAGGCATGCACCACCATGCCTGGCTAATTTTGAAATTTTTTGTAGCGATAGGGTCTCACTATGTTGCCCAGACTGGTCTCAAACTCCTTGGCTCAAGCAATCCTCCTGCCCTGGCTTCGCAAAGTGCTGGGATTATAGGTATAAACCACTGTACCCGGACAATGGACCCTGTTCTAGAAAAAGGTTATGTGACTATGATCTTAAGTGCCTGTGAATGATATATATAGTCTGCAGGGGCTGGGAGATTCAGAATTGGGGATAATTCACTTCTAACTGGTGGGTCAAAAGAAAGTGTAACGAAGGAATCCTTTACAGGGGCTGTTGATTGAGATGGAGGTAAAAAAAGGAGGTTCTAAAAAAGGAGATTGGGACCAGGTAAAGCAGTATTTTCCAAACCATACGTCATGAGCCACACGGTGCAAGTAATCAGTGTCAACCCACGCAAAAACCAGAACGGGAAAATATCGGAGTGGGTTATGTGTGACAAGGGCAAGCAATGTTGCATGAAACTTTCGCTTTGTTTGTATATTGAGTTGTGAAGTAAAATGTGTTTTTTATTGTGAATCAGACTTTGAGAATAAAGTTTGAGAACCGCTGGCCTCCAGCGGTGGCTGAACGGGCCTGGACTGTCTCCGGGAGGTGGCTGCCGATTTCCTGGTGGCGGAAAACCCGGCCAACCTGGAAAGGGAAGGGACAGGTTTTCAGTGGGATGGGGATCAGGATGCAACATCATTTTGGGAAGCTGATGTGCAGTGCAGTGCAGACAGGGATGAACGAGCCAGTTGGGAAGCGGGAAGTCTGGGGACGGGAAGGTGGCCAGGGCCTGAGGTCGGCCAGGGGACAGTTCCCGTGGGCAGAGTGAGGAAGCCTATGGTCAGTCACATCACTGTGCAGTCTTCCTAGCTGCCCCAGAGCAGACATTCCCACTCTCCTTACTTCTGCAGGTTTGAGTTCCTTACACCTCCCACGAGGCATGGATCCAACCTTCCTTCCCACCATGCCCTCTGTTTTCAGGTGCTAGCTTCCAGCGCTTGGCCTTGCTACCTATGGGCGTGTCTCAGCTCACCACGATGGTTGTGTCATTTTGCCTTCAGCCCCAAGGACGTGCACCTGTCCTCCCTGAGGCCACTGTGCCTGGCTGGCTTCCTCCTCCATCCCCAGGTTCCCGCTCTTCTATCAGCCTGCTTGACGCATGGCGTCACCCCTGACTTCTTCCTTCTGGTGGTGCTTGCCTCGTTCCTTGACCTGTTTCAGCTTTCTCGTGTACCTCCTCCACTTGCAAACCTTCTCGGCTGATGGGGTGCTCCTCTTTCCAGAAACTGAGTAGGACAGACTTTCCAGGGTCCTTTCTGCCTCAGGAATCTCATTTTGTGCCTCCAAAGACAAGTTATTTGAAGAGGGATTCACTGGTTCTGACAAATTGAATACCACCAGTTTGGACTAAAAGTACCAATCAGCACGTCTGCCCCATAGAAGAGAAGGTTAGACCCAGGCTCAGGGAGCCCAGTGCTTGGGTGGGTGGGAGCGGGCCACATACTTGCAGCCCTTGGGTGGGGTTCGCAGATCCCCTGGAAGCTGGCGTCCAGCTGCACCCACCAATGTTAGAGGTTCTGGCTAAAAGGATGGATGGTAGGGGGCAGACGTGCCGATTAGTACTTTAGGCCAAGGTGGTGGTATTCAATTCGTTAGAACCAGGGAACTCCCTCTTCAAATGACTGCTTATAAATGTCCTCGACAGTTACCATCAGGGGTTGCACACTCGTGGCCAGTATGCAAAATCAAATGCAGAATTGTAGGGTTGTTTTTTTTGGTGGTTTTGTTTTTGTTTTTTGCCCGTGGTTCCTTTTAAAAACATTTGAGTTGGTTGCCAACCAACTCAAATGTAAAATCTGCAGGTTTTACATTAAAAATCTAGATTTCCAGCTTCTCTTGCAAAAACGAGATGCTCTAGCAACACCGAGCCTGCTGTCCTGCCTGGCAACAATATGCTGATGATAAGGAGGGGGCTTCCAATGTGCGCAGTCCCCACCCAGCTCTGCTGTTACAGCGCTAAGGCCAATAGCGGAACAGTTGCTGTTATTCATTTCGTTTGGATTCCTTTTCTTATGGTTAGGGAAAGCAGGAAATAGTCCCTGCACCCACGTCTATGAAAAGAAAGTAAGAGGGGCCATGCTTTTCCAAAAAAAAAAAAAAAACGTTAAAAGAGTCTATTTCTTTCTGAAAGTGATGTTTCCCAAAGATTAATCTTCTAGGTCCAGAGGTCGATTTAGAACAGACTGTCTTTGTTTTTCTTTCGAAATCAGTGGTTCTCAAAGTGGAGTGCCTATGTGTGCAGCAGCTGCGTCAGTTGGGAGTTTGTGAGAAGTATAGATAGTGGGTGCTACCCAGACCTACGGATCCAGAAGCTTGGAGGGTGGGCCTGGCAGACTGTGTCCTAACAGCCCTTCTGCTGCATGCTGAAGCTTGAGAATCACCACTCTGATGCTCAGGGGATGGATAGGATGCCAGCACCTGTGATTGTCACTTTCCTTTCTTTTAAGGCCCATGGGGAGAGAGGTGAGGTTCCCTAGCCAGAGAGGAGTTAAGGATCTCACTCCCCTGCCCCTCCAAGCAGAGTCGGTACCTGCGGAGAAGGCCGGAGGAGTTCTTCCAGCTTCTGAGATCTCAGCAAATCCCAGTCCTTTTTTTTTTAGCCACTTGCATCTGTGGGCCCCACGGATGCCACATCGATGAAGAGGACTGGTGCCTTCAACTTTTCTGGAGAGTTGGTTCCTGGGCTCCCTTCCCATGGGGCCAGTGGCGTGGGACGCTACAAACAAGGCCAGGGAACGGAATCATATCAAGAGGGGCCAGGCTGGCTGCTCAGGCTTCTCCAGGGTGACCAAGCATTCAGGCGCTGGGAGTCCTTGGGTGAAAATATGCCAGTTCTTTAAAATCATATAGGCAAGAGCCAGCCACATAGGTATGTTTCAGATCTAGCATTGGTAACTCAGACTGCTGTTTTCATGAAAGATCGCTTGCCCTTCTTCAGCTTTCTCTCTAATGGCCTTAGTTACTTTAGTGGACCGTCCACATGAGCCAGGAAACCACGTCTTTTCCAAATGTGTTTACTTGGAGGGCCCTAAGTCCTCGAATACCTTGTTGATCTTTTCCCGTTGGTCCATTTTATTCATTTGTGGTTTGGGGATTCCTGAGAGCACTGAAGTAGCCCAGACCCCTCCTAGGATAAAATAGATAAATGTATGGACAGTGCTTTTGTCTCTGCCTTCTGGTTTCCCTCTCTTCCCCTGCCTTCTCGCTTGGTGCCTGGGTGACCCCAGGAAAGTAAGAAACCTACTTTCCAGGTTAGCTGAAAACCCTGCTCAGAGACCAAGAAGAACTCCATCTAGCCCATGTGTATTGATTGATTGACGGAGTTTTGCTCTGTTGCCCAGGCTAGAGTGAAGTGGCATGATCTCGGCTCACCGCAACCTCCGCCTCCCGGGTTCAAGTGATTCTGCTGCCTCAGCCTCCCAAGCAGCTGGGATTACAGGCATGTACCATCATACCCAGCTAATTTTGTATTTTTTTTAGTAGAGACCGGGTTTCTCCATGTTAGTCAGGCTGGTCTAGAACTCCCAACCTCAGGTGATCAGCCCACGTCAGCCTCCCAAAGTGCTAGGATTATAGGCGTGAGCCACTGTGCCTGGACACCCATATGTGTTTATCGTGTACATTTTCTGTGCCTGGGGATGGATTTGAGTAGGACACTGTTGTTCTCAAGGAGCTCCCATGAGAAAGAGATGAAGACCACTCATCGAAGGCCACCCAAAGGAGAGCCGCCGTGCAGGTGAGGTGTGGACTGTGCAGGTGAGGTGTGGACGGGGCAGGAGAAGGTGGGCAGGAGCGGGCGCTAAATTGCCCAAGAGACAGCCTCAAAGGGAGGCACCTGGCCCACTAGACAGAGCAAGGTGGTTCCCCTTCTGGGCTGGAGAGTTGAACCCAAGCTTCCAGAATTCAGCCTACATGGGCGGGGCTTTCTGGTGACTGAGCATGAGTGTGTCAGGGTGAGTAAGGAGCCTTGGGCAGCCTGTGCTGCTTGCTTTGCATGGGTGGGCAGGGGCTGCCTTCTGGGGCTGCCAGTTCTGCCAGCTGAAAACCAAAACTGCTCGCAGCTATGCAGTGTGTGGCACTTAGTTGGCATCCTTCTGGGTGCCAGTCAGGGCTCTCTGCTGTGGAGATGCTTCGCCTGGTACTTTCCTACCCACCCTCTTAAACCTGTTTCACTGCAGGGACCCCTCACACCAGTTAATGAGGCTCCCTACTGGCAATCTGCTGTTACAGCCTCCCTGATGATCAGTTTGACAGCTGATGATCAAATCTGGGCGGGTCATGGCTTCAACTCTTAACTTCCACCCGGGAGTATTTACCTATGGATATGGGATTCCCAGACACTGCAGAGGAGCCTCAGGTATGACGGGAAAGTGTTTTTGAGGGATGCTTTTTGCAGTTCTTAGTCAGGGACCGTGTTTGTTTCTGGGGCTCGTTTCATTCAGCCCATCAGCTTTCTGTGATTGTAGATGGAGGAATTGGGGCACAGTGTGGGGTGAGATGGAATTGGCACCAGCCTTGGAGACAGACCACTGGGTTCCAGCTAGCCCTATTATAAGATGAAAATAAATACTTTTCTCCCGGGGTTTTTATAAGGGTCAAGTAAACGACTATAAATCAAGTTACTGGTCCACGATAGTCCTCTAGCAACTAAAAACAACAAAAAGATCAGATCTAATGGTGAGATAAAGGCAGTGAAATTGATCAATGCTGGCGATAAAGGAAAACTTAACCCATTTTTCCTCCCTGTTATCCAACCTATCTCATTTTTTTTGGGAGCTTGAGCAATCAATCTGGGATACGATATTCTCTTGGTGTATCCTTGCCCATAACAAGAGTGTTCAAATGAAGGCATATGTGGCCATATTCGGAAGTTTGCCAGGGTCTCGCACTGGTTTGTTTGCAGCTCTTAGTCAAGTTCTTGTTTGCATGTACCCCACTAGCTTTCTATGGTTATGGCCTCGGTGTCCTTGGGTGTTCTCAGACCTATGAGTTTACCGGCCTATTCTGATGGTTCTCTGAATTCTGGTCTTGTCATTCACATGTTCTTTCTCTTGTTCCTTCAGTCAGCTCAGTCTATGTCAGAACGGTTAGAAGTTGTCATTCTGGAGCATTTAGCCAGGTTGTTGGGAAAGTCCCTGCAACATGAGTGACTCAGCGTTGGTGACCTCAGTTGATGGCTTTTCTTAAGGGGATGGGAAAGTATGGGACAAAGCTAATATATACCTACTATTGTTTCTACCCTTTTATTTAATGCCTGCAAAAATTGCATGAACTAGGTGGTGGCATTTGCGTTTTCATATGTGGAAAAGAAAAAGATGACGTTTGTAGAGGTGAAGTGCCTTGGCCAAGGTCATATGGCCGAGAAGCTGTGGAACCTGCTTCCTCTCTGCTTGGCCGAAGGGCAGAAGCTGGGTTTGGGGGTAAGCACATGGATGTCTGTGGTCAACTGAGTGGTTTGGAGGGCATATATCTTGTGTTCTGAGCCCCGCCCTCACCCCAGCACAACAATACACACCTTCTTTTGGGAATCTCTGTAGCAGAATGGAAGTTTTGGTTTCTAGAAGCTACTGGAGTCTTCCAGGCCCACTTGTTTGAACAGAGCTTTGCATCTCAATGAGTAGGGGGAAAAAAATAGGCAGAAGAGGATTTGCCAAAAGGGAAAATCAAGAGGGCTTATGACATCACCCCTCTTGTGTACACAGATGTTTCCTCCCTGGGTCCTTCCTTTCATGGGGTCTGCCTGGCTGCTAACAGATGGGAAGTAGCTTGAGCTTGCGCAGAAGAGAGCTGGGCCTGATGGAGAGGGTCACCTTTCACAGCAGCATGGAGGTCAGCTTGGGGAGTGGCCCTCAATGGGGCCTTGGTTCTGCTGTGCCGTCTGACCATGGACTAGCCCTCTAGTAATGGGGGCAACATCTGTACCCAGGTTTAGGGTAGTCAGAGGGTGAGGAGAGGACTCTGTGTGGGTAGTGGGGAGACTCGGTGTCCATTCTCTGTCTTCTGGCCTCAGTTTGCCCATTTGTAAAATGGTGAGATGTGATCAGATGATTACTAAAGTGCCTTCCGTCTCTAATTTTTGTGTTAGCCTTGCATGGGTTGAAAAAGTCATTTTATCTTTGTTTTTGAAAAGATAAAGCATCCCCCAAGTGTCTTGCCATTTGAAAGATAATACAATAAACCCTACCTGATAAACAGTGGCGATTTTAGGGGATGTCGAGTGTGATGGGGTATGTCAAGGGGGGTTTTATTGGCTTTGTTTAAATATTTTTTGTAAGGTGATATTCATGCACTAGCTGATAATAGAAAATAAGCTTAGAATTTTTAAAAAGCCGTTAAAATTAATATGCTTTTTACGGAAAACATGAAAAATATGGAAAAACAGAAATAAGAAAATAATTAGGGGCATTCTTTTTTATGCTGTGTATATTTTTCTCCATAATTGGGATCATATGGTATATTTAGAATTGTAAATGATGATTTGCTCATTGTAAAAGTAATTTTATTTTTATTATTTTTTTTAGACAAAACTGTCAGTTTATTAATATCTCAAAAAACAACAACAAAAAAGAAGTATAGTGAAGTCTTTTGTGGTTGCTGCTTATTTATTGATTTATTATTTATCTTATTTTACTTTAGGTTCTGGGGTACATGTGCAGGTCATGCAGGGTTGATGCGTAGGTGCATACTATATCCGGCATTTCTCCCCATGTTATTCCTTCCCACCCTTCCCACCCCCGGTGTCCCCCCCACCCCCACCTACTGCCCCCAGTGTGTAATGTTCCTCTCCCTGAGTCCACCTGTTCTCATTGTTGAACACCTGCCTATGAGTGAGAACATGCGATGTTTGGTTTTCTGTTCTTGTGTCAGTTTGCTGAGAATGATGGTTTCTAGGTTCATCCATGTCCCTAAAAGGACACAAACTCATCGTTTTTTATGGCTGCATAGTTTTCCAGGGTGTATATGTGCCACATTTTCTTTGTCCAGTCTATCATCGAGGGGCATTTGGGTTGGTTCCAGGTCTTTGCTATTGTAAACAGTGCCGCAATGAACATACGTGTGCATGTGTCTTGTAAAAGTAATTTAAAAACACATTTTAAAAATTAAAATTATTTTAAAATATTTTTAAGTAAAGTAAAATTTTAAAATTGGTGAAATAAACAGAATAAAAACAACCAGAGGAATCCCCCAATACAAAGAAAAGCTTTGTTAATGTATTGATGTCTTTCTTTAGTACTTCATTTTGGTGGGGGAGTGTTATTTTCCATATTGAGATCATACCACATACTTTGATTTCTAAAGCAGGGATAGCTCTTAGAGGGAGGATGATATAAAGAAGGTTTTGATGACAGAAAGCTTTGCCACTGGGTGGTTTATTGATCTTTCCCGATTTAAGGAAGAAAACAAGACTCGGTCCATTCAATATGAGTTTTTAACATGCAGAAAATCGAGACTGAAGTTCCACGGCAAAGAAAATGGCCACTGTGGTGCCTTACACAGCACAGTGTTGCTTTGGTGGAGACGAAAAACAAAGACTTCTTGTTTGTGGATCCTGCCGGCACAGTGTCCCCAAGGCTTGAATAGTCCTTATTGTTGGCATGTGCCCGAACAGAAAGGGAACATCAGTTATGTGTGGTCCTCACACATGGCCCAAGGCTTCATCTGCACTGGTCTTGCAGGAGAAACCCTTATCCTGGTTCTGGGTTGGACGGGAGCAGAAAAGGAGGTGAATGAAATACTAAGGCACCAATCTTCACCCCCGATGAGCTGGAAAATCCACCAGGCAGCATACAGTTCACCGGATTTCTGCATTGAGAGTTTGTCTATACTGAGCAAGAAATGACTCAGTATTGCATTGCATTTATATTGTCACTTCCCCATGGCTGTTGTCGTCCTAATTGTAATTTATCTCTCAGTGGCTGGGGGGGAAGGGGGTGGTGTCTACACTTGGATGCCTCTAAGAGAACCTTCCTATTTCTTTCATATGAAATACTAATACAACTTGATGGATTTCTATGTCTTGAATTACAAACTTTTTGGATAGAAATTCATATTTGCCATTTAGCTTCAACAGATATTTATCGAATACCCACAGCAATGGACATAACCATGACTATACCCCATGAGGCTTTAAACTCGGTGGGATTTGTCTTCTAGCACTTTCCAAGGGGTGATGCCAGGCCCTGTATGCACCGTGATAGAGCAGCGAGCAAAACGAAATCCCTGCTGTATGGAGCTTTTATTCTAGTAGGAAGAGCTCTCTAGCCGTTAGCAGGGTAGAGGAAAGGTCTGAGGAAAATCTGATTTCCTTGGTAAGTCTTTCTCTTTTTGCCTGTTTATATGCATTATTTATTTTTATTTTTATGAGACAGAGTCTTGCTCTGCCGCCCAGGCTGAAGTGCAATGGGATGATCTCGGCTTACTGCAACCTCCGCCTCCTGGGTTCAAGCAATCTGGCCGCCTCAGCCTCCAGAGTAGCTGGGACTGCAGGCATGCACCACCACACCTGGCTATTTTTTGTATTTTTAGTAGAGACAGGGTTTCACCATGTTCACCAGGCTAGTCTTGAACTCCTGACCTCAAGTGATCCGCCTGCCTTGGCCTCCCAAAGTGCTTGGATTATAGGCGGAGCCACCGTGCCCAGCCTATATGCGTGATTTTTGATTATTTTTGTAATTGATCATTAATTTTAACCTATTTATTCTGGTCTTTAATAATGGAATACTTCTTAAACATATATGTAGACTCTTGATTTCCTTACTTTTTGTTCTTTGCAATTTGGGGACACTTTTCCTGTTAGCCCCACAAGTCGCTGACTTAATCGTTTATATTTGCAGTTATCCACAACTATAACTAAATATGGTTTTAAATGAGCGATTTTTAGATAGTCCTCACCTCATCCATTATCTTGTTGGTCATCCTTTTTATTTGGACTGGTTTTTAATTTTAATTTTAATTTTTCTGTTATGATTTGCTGTTCCTCCTTCAAAGAAATTATAGCTTCTTGCATCCTGGCAGTTTTTCTTCTGAATGATTTTCTGAGACATGCTTTTCCTTTGAGCCTTCAGGATGGTGTTTCCTTACTCTGATTTTGCACATTTCCTCTCTTTCTTTATGCGTTCTTGAACATGGCAGGATCTACGTAAACTTGGCATGTACCAACAGAAAGCATTGACTGTCACTAGCCTTGGCACACTGTCGGCTTGGGGGAAAGGTCGGCTCCCCTCACAGTTACCTGTCTGTAGGTCTGATGGTGTAACCGTCTCTCGGTCCAGTTCCTATTTTCTAGTTGGCTTTCACCTGGTGAGCTGTCATGTTACTACCTGGTTCTCTGATATTCTGAATTGATGGAGAACATGAAAACTCACAGTTCCTGGGGTCTCTTCTCAATGTCCTGCAGCCAGAGCATTGGCTGGGCATGGCCTGTGGCGTCCATACCTCTCAGAACTGTGAGCATCGCCCCCCCTCCCCATGCCCCTTGTTCTACCCTGCACTTCCTGCTCTCTTGTTTTCTGGGAATTGCTGTCCCTAGATGGATGATGGGCAGTCCTCTCAGCCTCTGTGCTGAGAGGAGAGGGCTGGCAGCTCAATGTTCAGGTCAGTGCAAATCCTGCGTCTCAAGTTAGAGACAGGGAGTGGCAGAGCCATGAAGTGCATCTCAGATTATGTGCAGGCAGTGGTGAAGGTGCAAAGTGTTATTTCCCGTTTTACAACTCATCTTGGTTTGCGAGATTTTCTACCGTTCCTTCATTGGCCTCATGGTTCTCGAGGTTTTTTTTGTTTTATTTTGTTTTTTCCTCCGATTCTGCTTGTCTGTCATTTTTGGAATTTGTTTTTAAGACTGGATGAGTTGTTTCCTTTTCTTTTCCTCTTAACTGCTGGTATGATAGGCAGTGTTCTGGGGCAGCTGTCAGATGCCCCTTATGCATTTCCCTTTCTCATCCCCTTAACTTCCCAGTGATTCAGACACATGCTGGGTACCACGTTCCTGTCGATGTGGGGATGTGGTCAGTAGAGAATTCTAGTTTGGTCTTCTGGATTAAAGAAAAGAATCTCCGAAACCACTTTGTGGAGGCTGCATGGTGACTTTATGGGTAGCCAGAGACAGTGTTTCTCAAAGTGTGCCGAATTTACAACTCAGGATCTGTGAGATAATTTTAGATCATGTCAAGATGACAGTTTTAAAGTCATATTTATTTTAGTGTGTAGTAGAAGGAAACTCAAACCAAATCAAATATGTGATTTCATAGCTATTATTGCTTAGGGCCAAGCTACATTTCAGTGGGATATAAGTCAGCTTGAAAAAATATTGAGTAAATAATAATGCAGTTGGTACACAGTGATGGATGGAATGAGGTGTAACAGTGGGGTATGAATGGCTGCAGGAAGGGAAAACCGAGCTATGGGATCCCTTAGAATCAGGGCTGTTTGGAGGTCTTTTAAACTGTGTGCTATTTCTGATATGTCCACTTGATACTGGGAATCTTTTTTTCTTAACTGAGACAGAGTCTTGCTGTGTCACCCACACTGGAGTGCAGTGGCACGATCTCGGCTCACTGCAACCTCTGCCTCCCAGGTTCAAGCGATTCTCCTGCCTCAGCCTCCCAAGTAGCTGGGACTACAGGCGCCCACCACACCGGGCTAATTTGTGTGTGTGTGTGTATTTTTAGTAGAGACGGGTTTTACTATGTTGGCCAGGCTGGTCTTGAACTCCTGACCTTGTGATCCACCTGCCTTGGCCTCCCAAAGTGCTGGGATTACAGGCATGAGCCACCATGCCTGGCCCGATACTGGGAATCTTTTATGGGGTGATTTTTTTTTTTTTTTTGAGATGGAGTCTCACTTTGTCACCCAGGCTGCAGTGTAGTGGCATGATTCAGCTCACTGTAACCTCTGCCTCAGCCTCCTGAGTAGGTGGGATTACAGATACCTGCCATCACACCCAGCTAATTTTTGCATTTTTAGTAGAGATGGGATTTCACCATCTTGGCCAGGCTGGTCTTGAACTCCTGACCTCGTGATCCACCTGCCTTGGCCTCCCAAAGTGCTAAGATTATAGGCATGAACCACCACATCTGACCACATAGAAATTTTATAAATGTCCTTGGGCTCTGCCATGATGTGTCCAAGAAACTGGCTGCAGCCACTTCACGAGAGCCCCCTGCCCAGCACACCCGTGGCCTGGAGCTGGCCATGGTCTACAGCCTGTCCTCTTTCTTATTCTCTTCTCTAACGGCAACTTATCTAAAGATCTTGCTAGCTCCTTGCGTGCTCACGATCAATTTCTACATCCATCTCTCTTCCACATTCCTCTTTCAAGATCAACGAGACACACCCTCTCTGTATTCAGTGAGCATTTTCCTGGGCATCTCACTCCGACACTCTTAACTGCAGTTGACCCTCGGACAATGGATTTGAACTGTACAGATCGACTTATATGTGGATTCTTTTCAATGAATATATTGGAAATTTTTTTTGGTGACTTGTGACAATTTGAAAAAATGGAAGACAGACTCCCTAGCCTAGAAATAAAAAATAAACAAATAAATAAATAACGTGTTAGACATGTCGTGAATGCATAAAATATAGTAGAGAGTTCCGGGACCGCATGGAGGGCGGTGCGCGCTTCTCCCGATGTGGAACCAGTGGCCCTGGAGCACCAGCGTCCTCTGCCAGCACCCCTTCCTTGCCGGCCGGCACTTCGACTGCTGAGTTTTGCCCACGCTTCGAGACTTAGGGAGCAGTGCCTTTCAGAATTTGCCCACTCATCTGGTATAACTAGTTCTGATGGCTGGGAATAAAGGAAGAGGACGTGCTGCTTATACCTTTAATGTGGAGGCTGTTGGATTTAGCGAAGGTGAAAAGTTACCTGATGTAGTGTTGAAACCACCCCCACTATTTCCTGATACAGATTATAAACCAGTGCTACTGAAAACAGGAGAAGGTGAAGAATATATGCTGGCTTTGAAACAGGAGTTGAGAGAAACAATGAAAAGAATGCCTTATTTTATTGAAACACCTGAAGAAACACAAGGGATAGGGGTCTCGCTTTTTGGCCACACTGCTCTCGAATTCCTGGCTTCAAGTGATCCTCCCATCTTGGCCTCCCAAAGTGGCGGAGTTACAGGCATGAGGCACCGCATCCAGCTTAACTGTTTTTCTTGATATAGTATGTTTAAAAAACAAACTCATGTTAAAAATAAAGGTTTTTCTATAAAATATATACATGTATAAGTGCATATATAAGTTTATGTATATATGTGCACGCATAAATGTATATAATAACCATGCTATGAGTGAAAAAGAATTGGCCAGACTGAACAGAACTACTCTAGTGTCAGAAGAGAAGCATATTCTGGATAGAGATGTTGCGTGACTGTACCTTTGCCAGGTGCATCACTTGCCACCTGTGTGCTTTAGGAAAGAGAGACTTAACGAACTACTGTAAAGAACTACATTACTAGACACCAGGACAGACAAATAGGGTGGGAGATCTCAAGACTTCCTGATAGTCAAGTGACTGCTGGTTCAGGGCATTGAGATCAGTCCTAAAGAACCTAGGGCATGGAATGAACTTATTTCATGTTGTGATGTCGTCAAAGTTTGTTTTTAGTGTTTTCAGGTTGAATTTTAGAAATGATTAGTATTTTCTTTGCGTTGAAATTTGTTATTTATATAACAAAGGAAAAACACCAGTGAACTAAAATAATGTTCACTGGTGTTTTCCCTTTGTTAAATAAGTAACTGTAGCTGTAAGAGAATGTAGAGATCATCTGGTCCGGTGGTTCCCAGCTCAGGTTCTTGAACCACAGGGTCCTCTGAGGTAAAAACATGATTCTGCTAGTGGTAATGGTGTTATAAGCCATTTTCAGAACCTCGAAGCTTGATGGAAATTATACATTTACTTAGATATGTCCACAAGTCTGTTACTGAATAAATGGAATTTGGCTTCCTAATTCTTGTTATACCATCAGTGTCCCTGAGACTCAATATAAATTTTTGAGGTGTTTTTTTTTTTTTTTTTTTTTTGGAGCAGTTCTTATTGTTTGTATGATTGATCTTCATAACTTTTATTCTTGCATAGAGGTTTTCTAAAGAACAAGCAGAAATTTACTTAAAAAAGAAAACTCGTTTTATCTTAGCGTGCCGTATCAGCCCATTGGACCCTTTTATATATCTAAGGTCATTATGGAATCTGAGTGATCTTATTTTTTCTCTGTCTTGAAATATCTTGCTACTTCATCATCAGAGATATTATCTCATCATCATTCATCAGATATTTCCCACTATGCTGAAAAAAAGAATAAATACAAAAAAATGGGAGAATGATGAAATTGTGCAATTGAAATAAATCATCACTATTATGTCATCATATAGTTTTCCTGTTCCTTTCCTTTGGACAACTTCCTAATGCTTGTCCAAAGTATTACATCTGTTTTTTAAGAAGACATAAAGCGTGCAGAGACCTTCATATTTGTAGTTGGTCTGTTTTAATTTTCACTGAATACGATTGAAAATTTCAACAGTTTTTAATTTTCTGCTCATAATGTCCAAAATTGACAGAAAGAGATGTTCCACAGTTCTTAGACGAACGAGAAGATGAATTCAAAGAGATAAACAGCTCTCTGGATGCTAACGATGATGATGAAATTAATTTTATAAGCAAAATCTCAGACTATGAGTCTTCAGTGTCTTCAACGAATTTTCTCAAATTCAAGAATGAATGAGTAAACACTGTATCTCTAAGAATTAAAAAGGAATTATGGTGGCCTTGTACAGTTAATCTTTGAAAAGACCTCATCATGTAATACTTTGTAACAAAAACCTGGAACATCCTGTTTGCTAAAATGAGGTGATCATTTT
>CAUYLG010021875.1:0-65720 GCA_963573385.1 Cacajao melanocephalus
TTTTTTTTTTTTTTTTTTTTTTTTTTTTTTTTTTTTTTTTTTTTTGCTAAAAAGGTCCTGGACACAGACCATTCTGGGTAACATCTTTTTTTATAAAAGTCAATGTGATATACTGTCTCAACTGTGCTTCTGGAAGGCTGGGTCCCTCTTAAATCCGCTAGTGCAATGGCTGCAGGTATAAAGGCAGTTGACTTCTTAAGAGTGTGTTTTGGTAACTTATGAGGTGTTTTATGTAGAAACAGCAAGGTTTACCCTAAAAACAGGTTGAGATCAAACAAATACTATCCATTTCCTTTGCCCCCCATATAGGATTCTCCTAAATGAAGACGGGTAGGATAGGGATCTTTAAAGGTGATGGAATACATTAGGGAAAATAACTTCTATTTACCACAAGCTGGGATGTCACACAGATCAAACTTGAAGTTTTCATCCAAGGTGAAGCACCAGGGAGCTTCCTTCTGATTCCCCGGGTTGCGGCAGTAGGAATGGCCTCCATTCAGCTCTGGGAAACGAAGGGCGGTGAAGGTGTGTGTGTGGGGATACTGGGAATTCCATGGCTGGCACTGGCGCCCTGATTTGGTCACACTGACAGTCCCCCGGTAGTCCACACCTGTGCTGTTATAACACTTGTGATCTGAAAAACACACAAAAGCCCAAACAATTACAAAGAAACACAGGAGATGCCGGAGCTCTCCTCTAGCCAGCTGTTTCTGGAGGAGAGGGCAGGTAATTAACCTTGTGGCCACAGCTTCCTTGCTGGTCAGCGGCCATGCAGGACAGTCTCCCTGCTTTGCTGGGCTTGGACCCAGGGTCTGCCTTGCAGTTACATTCCTGGGAGGATTTAAAGCTTATGCTTCGGGAATAAAATCAGTCTTCCAAAAGTATTTTTAACATTGAACACAGAAGAAATCGGAACTGGGGTGGGACCTGGGGGCACAGAAGTAATTTCCTAGTGAACGGTTCAAGGAAGGTTCAAGCCAAACTTTTCCTTCCATTCTGATTGACAGCCTTAGACATGAATCATGTCGTAAAGAATCTAGTTGGTGTTGCAGTTCACAGAACATGCTTATTAGAGGCTGTGCATTCTGGGTTTCTAACAAAAGTCAGGGCTATCTCTTTGCTGATGGGGTGGGCACCCTTAAGAACCAGATCTCATTACCTAGCCCTCCAGGTGGCCACAGGGGCATAAAAGCACTGCAGAATCTGTAGAGTTGAACTGAATTAGAGTTCGGAAGAGTGATGACAATAGTAATAATGGTGCTACTGAGCCCTTACCATGGCTAAGCATTTTAGATGCATTCATTTACTTAACTCTTAAAATAGCATTAATGACCAAAAGGAAACTAAAAACTTGCCAGTGAGATTAATTCTAGATGAAAGGGAAGTGTACACTGAAATAGTCTTTTGCTTGGTGGTGCTGAGGGGGTAGGAGATGGAGGCAAACCCATATATACCTTTAAAATAGTGGTATGATATGGTTTGGCTCTGTGTCCCCACCAAAATCTTATGTTGGACTGTAATCCTCAATGTTGGAGGGGGGCCTGGTGGGAGGTGATTGGATCATGGGAGCAGGTTTCCTGTGAATGGTTTTGCACCAACCCCCCTTGGTACTGTCCTTGGGATAGTCAGTGAGTTCTCATTCTCACGGCCATTTAAAAGTGTGTGGCACCTCCCCACTCACTCTCTCTTGTTCCTGTTCCTGCCATGTAAGAAACTTGCTCTCCCTTCACCTTCTGCCATGATTAGAAGCTTCCTGAGGACTCCTCAGAAGCAGAAGGCGCTATACTCCCTGTATAGCCTGCAAAACCACACATGCACCAATTAAACCTCTTTTCTTTATGAATTACCCAGTCTCAGGTGTTTCTTTATAGCAATACGAGAATGCACTGATACTTGGTATAATACACTTACCATAAAATGTACCATTAGTGCATTTACAATATTGTACAACCTTCACTACTACAGTTTCTAGAACACTTACATTACCCTAAAAGGAAACCCCATATCTATTAAACAGTCACTCTCCACTACCCCTAGCCTGGCCCCTGGTAACCACTAATCTGCCTTTCTGTCTGTATGGATTTATCTATTCTGGAACTTTCATATAAATGGATCATAACAATGGTGTCTGGCTGCTTTCACTTAGTATAACGGTTTCCAGGTTCATCCAGGTTTGTAGCATGCATCTGTATTTCATTCCTTTTTATGGATAAATAATGTTTTACTGTGTAGATATACCACAATTTGTTTAACCCTCTTCTATTGATGGATATTTGGGTCATTTCCACATTTGGCTATTGTAAATAGTGTTGTTATGAACATTCTTGTATGAGTTTTTGTTCGAACATCTGTTTTCAGCTCTTTTGGTTACATACTCAGGACCAGAACTGCTAGGTCATGTGGTAATTCTATCTTTAAGTTATTGAGAAACCAGCTCCCATGTTTTAAAATTACTATCTTCATGAAGCTTCTTGAAGATAACTATGTCTAATCCACCACTGAATGCTCAGACACAGTACTCAACCTGTTGGAAAATAATTTGATTAATAGTATGACAATCACTATGGGTCAAGGTCCAGTTTTCCCTGTGCCATGAGGTTGCTGATCCTTAGAACAGCACAGACGGTCAGGGGCTACCACTTACTTTTATTTATAGGATCTGCCATGGGAATTCCAATCCGGATACAGTTTGCAGCTTCTGGGCTCTCTGGCTGGGGGAGATCTTCACAGTTTGGCAGTTTCAGCCTCATCAGAATCATGGGATTTGATCTCGCAAAAATGTACTCTGTTTGACACAGGACATTTTCCAGGATTTCACATTCATCGCGACACAAGTCACGGGGCTTGGGGACGGATGAAGTTTCATCACAGTATGGGAAGGCATAGTGGCACAGGGAAGGGATGGCGAACTGAGAACACTTATCAGATAAGTGGCTGGAAGTGCCAATCATAGTGAAGGCAGCTGGAAAACAAACACAGTTATTAACTCCCAGAGGCCAGGGTTTACCTTCTCTGGTTATCTAGTCAACAGATATCAGATATAAATACACATTTCGAGGAATCCGCTGTGCTGAAACAGACAAGGCCCAGAGAAGGAGATTCATTTCAGATGTCTAAGCAGCTTACTTTCACTGGCTTGAAAAAAACCATTTTGACTACAAAGTTAAAAAAACAGGATTAAATTACATATGTACCATTTCCTAATAAAAAAATTAATTAGGTTAAAGTACAATATATTTTTCATTTTTTACTACAAAGCAATAGAACTTTGTGTTTCATCTGGTGCTTTTTATTAGTTTTGTGAGGCTTCTAAAAC
The DNA here is from genome assembly GCA_963573385.1 of Cacajao melanocephalus. Lineage (NCBI taxonomy): Eukaryota > Metazoa > Chordata > Mammalia > Primates > Pitheciidae > Cacajao > Cacajao melanocephalus. The sequence continues at coordinate 3,317 of CAUYLG010021875.1, forward strand.
CTTGGACAGCTGTAGGGCAGAACTTGTTTCTGCAGTGGCTGAGCCTGAGCACAGGATCTAGTTCTGTGTCTTGCTGGATGGCAAGAGTTGCTGGATGACTTAGGGTAACTTGCTTAATTTCTTTGTGGCTTGAATACTTTCTACCCCATGCTCTGAAAATGAGGCAACTCACTTGGAAGTTCTCAAAGAGCACAGTGCAATTGTTCCAATGTGTATCATCGAATATTCGTGGTTCCTTAGCTTAATCTTTTACCCAGTAAGGTAAGAGGCACAAAAAAGCGTACCAGCCTACCTTTGAATAACGCTATTGACAAGGAGCTTACACCTCACAAGGCAGCCTATGAGGTTGCTGATACATTATTTCCCAAAGTATGTTCCTCAGAAAATTAGTCCTGTGGAACAGAATAGTGCTTGAGAAACAAGCCAATAAGTTTGGGAAATGCTGGGATAAACAAAGGTAAATGAATTTTTAAAAAAACTGTGATACTTTCCACTAGGCTGATACCTGTTAGAAATCTCCAAGAGAGGATTCTTATAAATAGGTTACTGTTACTAATTATTTACATCAAAACTTCCACTTTTTTTTTTTCTTTGAGACAGTCTCACTCTGTCGCCCAGGCTGGAGTGCAGGGGTGCACTTTCGGCTCAATGGAACTTCTGCCTTCCCTGGTTCAAGCAATTCTTATGCCTCAGCCTCCCGAGTAGCTGGGACTACAGGCGTGCACCACTATGCCCAGCTAATTTTTGTATTTTTTTTTTTAAGTAGAGATGGGGTTTTGCTATGTTGGTCAGGGTGGTCTCGAACTCCTGGCCTCAAGTGATCCGCCTGCCTCAGCCTCCCAGAGTGCTAGAATTACAGGAGTGAACCACTGTGCCGAGCCCAAAACTTCTACTTGTTTTTGTGGATATTCAGTTAAAAGTAAGTTAAGGCATTCTTACATTAGGTTGAAACGGTGTTCAATAGCTCCTCCCTGTCAGTCCTACTGCTCTTTAACATTTCAGAGTTCCCTTCCTGTTGAAATGAGGGCTTCAGAAAATGGCAACTACCTATTCCTATAGCTGCTTCTTGTTTTTTCAAAAAGCATGCCCCCACCCCCTCTGGCTTCCTCTCAGTTCCTTCACATTCCTCATAGCACATAGCTTCTGGACCTTTTGCTGTTCTGTGTTTCTGCCTTGGGTTTGTTCTTACCTCCCCTAAACCCTAGGGTTGCCAGAACAAGACAATGGTTACATGTCATTTTCAGATAAATATTTAGGACATACTGATACTAAAAAATTATTTGTTTTTCATCTGAAATTCAAATGTAACTGGGTATCCTGAATTTTTATTTGCTAGATTTGGCAACCTCATTAGAATCTCATGAAGGCAATTTGAATGGATTGCAAAGGGTACAGTACACAGAGGCATCATAACTACACTAATGGAAGGGGACAAAGCTACCATAACCACCAGAATGATGCGTGCAAAATCCTACAAGGTAGCCTATGCTATACTTTAACTCACGTGTGCTAGCAAGTGCTTCGCTACTAGATTTCTATCGAAAGGATACTTTCAATGACGAAAAATGAAGGATGAAATATTGAAAGCTAGAGCAAGAAGAGACCTATGGTCATCCTGCCTCATCACTCATTTCACAGATGAAGAAGGGGACTTTTTGGAAAAGTAAACGATTTCCCCAAAGTCACTGTCATGGTAGTTCTGGCATGAGTGTCCAGAATTCTAAACTCTACATTCATCCCCTCTCAGTCTACATCATGTCGCTTCTAAACAGTAAGCACTGTGAGGGCAGAGACATACCTGGCTTATTCACCACACCATTGTATCTCCCATGCCCAGTTCACTTTCTGGTACGCTGAAAACACTCAATAATATTTACTGAGTGTTTGAATGAATGTGAGATTTCGCAAAGCTTCCTTTTCCTCTAAGAGCAACTTTCAATAAATTACTTTAATGTAAATTCCAGAGCACAGAGATCATGTCTCATGCTTTTTTATGGTCCTGCTCCCAACCCACATGCAGAGCTTAATCCTTTGTCAAGAGAGGAGCTCAATAAAACTTTTGGTGAGAAAAACAGTTATTCAAGGGACAAATAGAATTTCACTGGTGCTACCTACCTGTGATCTGATTTTCTATTTCCCCTTGCATGTGCAAAGATTCCATATAGACGGTGCGGTTGCCAATAAATCTTGCACATGCAATCCCTCTGTATGGCTGACAGAATCCATCTTCTTCATACTCATCTCTGAAACAAAGCATAGACATTAGCTGATGCACCACGTGCATGGAGGATACAGCAAGCTCTGACTGCACGATACCCTAAATGATCACTAGGGGGCACAGTTGGGCGTAATATACAAAAGACTGGACTAAGGAATTGGGTTTTTGCTCAGTTCTTAAAACATCTGTTGATCACATTGGTCAAGTTTCCTACACTCCCAGAAAAATCATCCTGAAGCACAAAATCATCCTTAAATATGAGAGAAAATGCTTTTATTTTCGCAGCTGGTAGTGGGCTGGAAGATGATGTAGTTATAGGAGTAAAGAGGAAATGAGTTGGAAATCTGGGCACATGTTCTACAGTTTTTTGTTTTTTAAGCACAGATTATTTCTGCTTCATTTGCTACAAAGGCGTGGGCGAATTAGCCACCAGATCCACTCCAACTGACATGACAATTAGGGGGATCCATGGGGTGAGAAGCTGGGTGCAGCTGGAAAGAAACCCGAGGGCAGCCCAGTTATGTGGCTCTTCACTGCTTAAGCCCCATTATCTCCACCCTGCTCAAAAAGCGTCAGGGCAAACCATGGCCTGCAGAGTTTGAATTGAGTCACTGAATCCAAGGAAATCTACAGAAAAGATCCATGGAAATTTTGTTTTCATGCTTCCCTAAAATTTTTTTTAAAAGTCTTCTTAAAATTTTGCTGCCTAAAAATTACAATACTTTTGTAAAAAGGAGGGGTAGTAGATTTCATCTGGAAGGCAGAGGGACACCGGAAATGACATGATTCCTGTGCCAGGTAAAAGGACTAGAGATCTAAAGCTGGAGATGAAGACCCAAGATGGCAGGCTCAACCGGAAAGGGTAGAGGCTACCACCCCCACGAGGGCCTACAATGAGAACAAGACCCTCCGAGCGCAGAACATCCAGCTGTTTCTCCAAGGCAGACCATAGCCAAGCCAGTCTGTGTGCCACAGGTATGGGTTGACTTCAACCCTGGATGATCCTCCTCAATATATCATCTCAAAAAAATATTGCTTTTCCTCTTTGGTTTCTTTTAAGTAAAAATCCCTCAGAGCAAAGTTAGGAGAACAAAATTCTCTTCCTGTGTTTAACATTTGGGCACCCTTAGGCAAGCTGTCTGAGCCCTCTGAGTCACTATTTTCTCACCTACAAGTTGGAGATAGTAACTGACTTCTCTGCCCTACAAGGGAAAGTTATGACGATCCCATCAGATAATGTAAAAGCTTTTCTAAATTGTAGAGATAACATATGACTATTCTTAAAGTATTTACAATGACCAAAGAGGACATTTATTTAAAAGACAGTTATTTACTAAGCTCCTATATCTTAAGAGGGACTGTGCTTAGTGCTGCGATGCTGCACTTCCCGGCTTGAAGGTCTAGTGGAGGAGTCTAGAAACTCAAAGTATAGCAGCAAACCAAGTGGAAAAATCATCAGATAGAACACTCATTTTCTGCTTCTCTCTATTCCCCATTCATTAAAAGAATCATTTTAAAGGGGAAGATGGGGGAAGTCTCTTCAATTTAGTCCTGAAAATAGTTTGTATTGCAAAGTTCTTAAAAACTGAACCTTTAAGTACACATACAACAAATGAATATATCATATACCTGACATAAAGACATTGAAATTTTACTGTTGCACAATCCTGCAAGCACTCCATATGTTTACTTTCATAAATCCTAGAGTAATGCTGAAGCCTTTTTGGCTTAAATTTTACTTGGGTTGTAAAATTAACCCAACTTTTATTGGGTAACTAATACCATAAACCTAAGGGGAGAAAGAAGGTTCTTGATGACCTAAGCTTGGATCTTGGAAACCTAAGTACAGAGACCAGGATACACCCCCATGCCACCCCCCTGCTATTACAGATGATGCTTTTCTATCCCTAGGCATTAGCAGAGCCCTGGATTTTTAAGGTGTCATTATGAGAACACTTCTTTCTCCTCCACCATTAAACTCTCAAGGCTTCAATTTATATCTCTTGGAAGAACAAAACCCTGGAATTACCCCCAGATATAAATCCCTAACCTACTGGGAGTTCCCATATTTTATGTGTGAGGCTTAGGCTAAACTTCTTACCACCTTTCCAGTTCAAGACTCTTAAAAAGACTCTTTGAATACTTTTTTCAGAATAAAATGGAATGCAATTCCTTGGCTGCACATTTCTTATCGGGAGCTTAGAGCTGCAGGTGTACTACATTTTTTACTATTCCCAGAATTCCTACTATCCTGGTCAGGCTCTTGGGAGACAGATTTTTTTTTTAAAAAAGAACACACACACACAAAAACCCAAACCAGTATGTACTGTTATCTGCTGGGAAGTGGTTCTCAGTCTTGGCTCCTTATAAGATTCGTCTTGGCAGTATTTTGGGAGGCCGAGATAGGCAGATCATCTGAGGTCAGGAGTTCGAGACCAGCCTAGTCAACATGGTAAAACCCCATCTCTACTAAAAATACAAAAATTAGTTGGGCATGGTGGCAGGTGCCTGTAATCCCAGCTACTCAGGAGGCTGAGGTAGGAGAATCACTTGAACCCAGAAGGCAGATGTTGCAGTGAACCAAGATCATGCCACTGAACTCCAGCCTGGGTGACAGAGTGAGACTCCATCTCAAAAAAGAAAAAAAAAAAAAGAATCAAAGAATCTCTTTGGGAAGCTTTTGTAAATACCAATGCCGAGGCCCCACCTTAGACCTATTAAATCATGGTCTCTGGGGATGACGCTTAGGTATCCATGCTTAAAGAAACCTATCAGGTGATGTAATTGTGGTTGAGAACCACAGCACTAAAAAACCCAAACATGTATTAAGTGTCTGCTGCTCTGGGCTGGGTACTACGTCAGGTGTTTTCCTCAAAGCAGCCCCTGATGAGCTTTTATCTTTATTTTACAGGGGGAGAAACTCAAGGTCAGAGAAGTTCAGTAACTTGCTCAAATTCACAAAGCCAGTCAGTGGTGGAGTTAGGATTTAAACTGAACCTCAAGGTCAGGCCACTAGCCCATGTTGTTAGGGCTGTAACTATATTCTGCTTTTCAGTACTACTCTTAGTTAAATCAGCCTGATCAAGAAAGAGACCTTACAATGAGTCTTAATTCTGTACCAGGTACTGCCAAGTTTTATATACTTGTAAAATAGATACCAAGTCATTTAATCCCAACAACAATCTTAGAAAGAAGGTAAAGATGTAATTATTCCCATTTTACAGATATGAAAAGTGAGAGTCAGAAAGCACAAAGAACTTATCCAAAGTTACACAGCAAGTAGAAGAGCTAGATTTGCCCCACATAGTGTTTCTAACCACACTCTATAGCTACTTTCCAAGTGGTTTGGCGAGGGAGTTTTTGCGCTGCTTACAGGGGCTTTCTGCTGAGAAGCAGCTTTGGTGTATGCTGGGTGGTAAAAGGTTTTCTTTTAAACATAAAGTCACAATCACTTTTCATTCCTTTCCATTTTTCCCCACTGGCTTTGGCTGGAGGGGAACAAATGCTCCTCCAGCTTTTTTCCAGCTCACACTTCTTTCATCATTAATGTCTTCCTGCCTCACTCCACGCTCAGCAAATTAAAAACATGAAGCAAGTGGCAAGGCAGCAAAAGTGCAAGGGCACTTGCAAGGAGCATACCCGAGGCTGCATTCAATGGAGAAAAGTGCATTGTGAAAGGGCAAATGGAATTTGGCCATTCATCACAGTGCTGGCACCAGCACATACCGGCTACCTCACCATGATGTCAAGGTGCAGGGGTGCTTTGTGATGGGAACTCATGTTTCTCAGGAAGGTAATTGAGTTACCACGTTGCCAGCCTCTACAACCTTCCATATTCCCTGCCATGGGATTGGGAAATGCAAACGCAGTCTGTACTCCACCTCCTGGGTCTCCCCCTTCCCCAGGGCAAGGAGCATATGAAGGATACTTAAAGAGGTCTAAGAGGGATTGTGGAACAGTGCAGCAGCAAAAGGAGTACCCATCTAGGAACCACTGCAGAGCAAGAAAAGAAAATGCTGTTATGCAGAGACTTCATAATCTAGTTGTTGCCAGTTTTTCCAGCTTCCTTCCCTGCCAGACACACCTACAAGCCCGATGATACTAGTCATGTGGATGATCTTGCTAGTCTCAAACCACAGGATGCACTTTGATATTGACATGCCTTGGGCCATGCTCATCCTGAGGCCTGGCATGTCCTCCACCCTCTTGTTCACCTTGTGAATGTTCTCATCTTTAAGATCCAAATGCTCCTACCTTCCCCAGAAAATTAGTCACTAACCCCACTCATTCCCAGTGCTTTCATCAAATCATTCCACAGATTTCCAATTTCATATAATATTTTATCTGTTTAGTGCCTATTTTGCCACTGACCAGCCAACAGAACTAGAACAGATGAGGAGACTGTTGCAGGCTAGCCCACCAATATGGACCCTTCTCCGTATCAGGAGGATCCTCTAAATTACAAGTCATTTTCTTTCTCATCAGAATATAGAGGACATGGATAGACATAGATGAACTGATCCGTACTGACAAATTTGGCCCTAAAATGTTCTTTTAGGGGATAATTTCAGCTAAAATGCCTACCTGTTTATTTTTTAATTTTTATTTTTGAGATAGAGTCTTGCTCCCATCGCATAGGCTGCAGTGCAGTGGCGTGATCTCGGCTCACTATAACCTCCATCTCCCAGGTTCAAGGAACTCTCCTTCCTCAGCTTCCCGAGTAGATGGGATTATAGGCGTCTGCTATCACACCCAGCTAATTTTTGTATTTTTAGTAGAGACTGGGTTTCACCATGTTGGCCAGGCTGGTCTCGGACTCCTGACCTCAGATGATCCACCTTCCTCAGCCTCCCAAAGTGCTAGGATTACAAGGCGTGAGCCACCGCACCTGGCCTTCTACCTCTTCTTAATAGGAAGAGAATGGATGCAGAGGGACTTTCCTATTGTAAAATCTCACTTAAACCAAAGAATTGAAAACAGGTACTCAAACACACACTTGTACACAAATGTGCAGAACAGCACTATAGCACTATTCACAATAGCCCAAAGGTAGAAACAACTCAGGTGTTCATCAACAGATGAACGGATAGACAGAAGGTGGTAGATTCATACAACAGACTATTATTCAGTCATAAAAAAGGAATGAAGTACTGAAACAGGCTACAATGTGGGAGAACCTCAAAAACATGCTAAGTGAAATAAGCTGAACAAAAAGGATACATATTGTATGATCCTATTTATATGAAATATTTAAAATAGGCAAGTCTTCAGAGAAAAGCACGTTAGTGGTTGCTAGAGGCTGGGGACAGGGAGGAATAAGAAGTAACTGCTCAATTGGTATGGAATTTTATTTTAGGATGACGAAAATGTTTTGGAGGTAAACAGATGTGGTGGTTATATACCATTATGAATATACTAACTACTACTGATGTATTCATTTTAATATGGTTAATTCTGGCTGGGTGCAGTGGCTCATGCCTATAATCCCAGCAATTTAGGAGATGGAGGTGGGAGGATCCGCTTGAGGCCAGGAGTTCAAGACTAGCCTGGGCAACATAGTGAGACTCCGTCTCTACAAAAATAAAAATAAAAAAATTAGCAGGACACGGTGGCACACACATGTAGTCCTATCTACTCAGGAGGCTGAGGCAGGAGGATTGCTTGAGTCCAGGAGTTTGAGGCTACAGTTAGACATGATCACACCACTGCACTCCAGCCTGGGTGACAGAGCAAGACTATCTCTTAAAAAAATAATGATAATAAAATAAATAATAAAATAAAATGGTTAACTCTATGTTATGTGAATTTCACCTTAATTTAAAACAAATATCATTTACACAAGGGCCAAGGTAGCTGGACCTTGGGAGAGGGCCAACAGTTGCAAATTCAAGCCTCGAGGTGAGGGAGGTCTTGGGGGCAGCTTTGTAAGTTCCAAGCGGACTAATCTGCTATAAACATGAGCAGTTTACTCAGTATTAACAGGTTCCTTTGTTCTGATTCTCTGGATCTTCAAACGGCATGCCAGGGACAGTGGCTCAGCAAGCCCACAGCATGGCAGCCTCATAGAGACAGAGTGCAGTGAATCAAATAACCCAACACCTCTGACCTCTGATTTTATCCCCCTATCCCCTTTCATAGACCCTGTTTCGAGCCACGGAGAGGAAATCACATCAAGATGCCTGCCCCTAAAACCCTTGAAGGAAAGTCATCACACCGCTCAAAGAGATGGAGGGTCCGTAGGTTTCCTCAGTGAGCAGTTTACTAAAGTGAGAGTTATTTTCTGTCATGTGGATAGTAACTGCTCTTTACTCAAGCAAACATAACTTACTAATGCTTTCCCAAAAGACCATCACGGCCATAAATAAATGGAAAATATCCCTTTTTAAAACTTGTAAATCAGGCCACCTACTAGCAGATCTGGTTAAAAGCATGGCCACATAATGGCTCTAGTAACCTCGAGCTGAGTGTGAAGAGTCCCACTCCAGAAGCAGGGTTCTCCTCCCTTGGGAGGTGCAAACACATCTCTTAAGGTAAAAACAGCCCTGTCTTTTAATAAAAATGGGGCTACATTATAAAATTAAGGATCCAAATAAAAGACGCAGAATTATTCCAACATAGACAAAAGATCAGAGACACGGAAACTTTAAGAACAGATTACATTGGATATGGTCTGAAAAGTTACCTCCTATCCCAAACTACCTCCTTCCTCTTCCTGAGAAGTCTTCAAGCCTGGAAGCATCCTTGTTTAACTGCTAACCAGGAGGAGGGGGCATCATTTAAATCTTATCAGCTCTAGCTGCACATACCTTGAAATGACTGCCCTGGGAGAGAGAGCATCTGGACAGGTACAGGCAGAGACATGGGAAGGGATGGCTGGGGAGGGTGAACGTCGGGAGCTGTCGGGAGCACCAAAAGCAAACTTTGCCTCGGGCTGGCTGTGGTCAAGAGATTACAGGTGAAATATGTGGTCCTGAAGTTATCTCACAAACTCTGCTTTCTAAAGACCAATCTGAAAGTGGGCATCAAAAAGTATGCGTTAACATACTTGACCTTTAAGGTCAGTTTTCAAAGGGAGCCAATCAAGGCATGTCAACCCAGAGGGCCAACGACTCACAGAGAAGCCTTAAATCTATAAGGCTGAGAATTCCGCTAACCCTCATCACATCCCTTTTTCTTTTATTGGAATGCCTTTGTAAGCATAAGCAATTTTGAGGTGACTGTGTCAAATATCACATGCTGGTTCTCATACCTGGTCACTGACAATTTGGTTAATGTTTATTCCCTTAGCTAAAGACTCCGTCGTTCTGTCTCACCATCTTTTTTCTTTAAAAAATTAAATCAAATTTTTAAAGTTTTTTCTCCCCCTTGGCTATGAACCATTAAAACAAACAGATGAATAACATTCTGTCATAGTTTCCAGAGCAGCACATAATAGTTACTTGTGTCCAACTTAGGAAAGGGAAGCTATTGGCTTTGCTTCATAGTGATGTCTGGAAACACAGGGGTTTGCATTTTACTTGGAACAGGAGCAGAATTACCCAGGCTTGTATCTCACAAACCTAATTTGAGGGAAAATGATGTGTGTAATATATTTTATTTCTATTTAAACACAATTTGAAATGATAGGACTGCACTAGTGCAATACTTGCAAGAATACAGAAGATTGCTAATCCAAAGAATGAGGGATTTTTACTGTCTTCAATTTACTAAGGTTTTCGTGGTAGGGCAGCCTTGCATCTTCTAAGAATGCTTTGGATATTTTTACTTCTCCTCTGTGAAGGGCCTGCTTTGCCCCCAAGGTTGGGCTGAAGCTGGAAATGCATAGGTGACACTTAGCGTCCTGGAGGTCAGGGCCCCTGAGTTCTCATTAGAAACCCTTCGGATGTGCTTTGGCTGTTCTCCAAATATCAGGCATTCAAACCACCCCCCTAACATTGCCTATTGAGAATAATGGGACTTCAGATTAATATGAAATTCACACATACCAATCTGGGCAGATTTTCTACCACAAATGTTTCTGGAATTGCTTAGATTTTTTTTTTTCCTGTTTCCTTTTATGCCTTTGGCCATGGATTGAAAAGAGAGGAGGTTTGTGGAAAGTGTGGTAAATGGAATTTAGGCACATCTTAGGAGGGTTTTAATTTCATCTTACTACTCAGAAGTAGGGTGAAACCCAATCCCCAATTCTTGCTTTTCTGTTTCATCTCAGCTTTGTTTCCCATTCCTTCTGCTGATGGTGGTTACGAAAGACTATTGGCCTCCATAAAAAGCAATGGTGAGTTTAATGCCTCTCGGAACCCTCAACTCCAGCAACCCCCCACCAAAGGCAATACACAGATGCCCATGTCGCAGATAGAATCTTACAAATATTTATAATTGCAGAAGCAGCAATTCGCATTAAAATAATGATTAATTTGTAATTCACAGATTTGTCCTGTTCCTCCTCTGTTTAAATCCTCCCAAAGGCTTCCCTTGTCACGCTAAGTGTAAGTAAAACTATCTTTTACAATGTTCTTCCACAGTCTTCTCCTGCCCCACCTCACCTCTGTGACATCATGCGCTGCCACTTTACTCGCCCCCACCCTTACTTATTACCTATTGTATTAATACTTAGTATCATCAGGCATACTCTGTATTGATATGTTTAATTGTTCATTGTTTAGAAACAGACTTCATGGGAATAGGAACTTTGTTTTGGTCACTACCATGTCCCTAATGGCCAGAATAGTGCCTATTAAGTATCAAGTTGTTGATATTTAATAAATACATGTTTAATAAGTGAATTAAACTCTTCCACTTTTTATTTTAATTTCTGTGTAGTGGCAGCAAAGAGGGATCCTCTAGTAATCTGAAATGTGTAGTCAATCTCTCTACTTTCTCACCACAGCGACCCAACCTCCCCATGCATTTTTCTTTATTTTTCGAGACAGGGTCTCACTGTGTCACCCAGGCTGGAGTGCAGTGGTGAGATCATGGCTCATTGCAGCCTCAAACTTCCAGGCTTAAGTGATTCTACCGGCTCAGCCTCCCGAGTAGCTGGAACTACAGGCTTGCACCACCATGCCTGGCTATGCCTGGCTAATTTTTTTACTTTTTTTTTTTTTTTTGGTAGAGAGACAAGGTCTTGCTATGTTGCCCAGGCTGGTCTTGAACTCCTGGGCTCAAGCAATCCTCCCACCTTGGCTTCCCTAAGTGCTGAGATTATAGGCATGAGTCACTGTACCTGGCCTCCCCATGCATTTAGTTTTGCTAAATGGAAGAAATAATAATAAGAGGAAGAGGGGCAGCTTCTGAGAGTAGCAACCTTGAAAATTAAATCTGCTAACAAAGGACTTCTTGAATTTGACCACTCTCTTCCCTCCTGACTCAGGTCCCCACCATCTCTCAGCTGCCCCTCACTGAGAGCCCTGCCTGCAACCTTCTACTCTTCCAATACATCCTCCAAAGGCTGCAAAAGGCCATCTAAAGTAGAAATCTGTGTCATCGCCAAGGCTGATGTTCTTCACAAACCATCTGGCCATTCTCAGGTCCACAGTAAGTAAATACTTCTTATTAGAATGCCAGTATGAGATTGGAAGCTCACAAGCAACTCAGCTAATTCGGTTTTTAAGTTAAGATGGTTTCTTCTTTTTCTCCTCTTCATTTCTTCTACCTACCATCATACATTATCATGATTTTATTCTATACTCAACAGTATCCTAGAGCTTGATGTAGACATACAAAAAATTACCTTTGACTTTCAGCTATGGATATAATTTGTGATCATGCCTAGATGTTTATGAAAATACTACATTGCCCCAAACCAGAAGCAACCAAAAGAGAGAGAGAGGAGACGGAGAAAGAGACAGAGACACACACACATACACACACAAACACAGAGGAAAGAGGAGGGGAGAGAGAGAGAGAGAGAGAGAGAGAGAGAGAGAGAGAGAGGGAGAGAAGCTTACTATACATTTATCTTGTACCAGGAACTCCTCAAGGTAGGTGGTATTATCGCCATTTTATAGTTGAGGGAACTAGGTCCAGAGATTAAGTCTCTTTCCCAAAACCTTAGGACTTGCTTCAAATTTCCTGGAGTGTCCATTATAAAAAATATGTAATAAGCTAACAGCTCTGAAATGTGTACATAGACGATTTAGTGAAAAAGAAACAACACAAAACGGTATTTGCAAAAATAACACTGCCATGTAAAATGCTTATATGTATAAAAAAGAAGGAGTTTAGATGGAAATAGTTTGATTTTATTGGATTATTCATCCTCAAAATTATCCAAGTGTTTAACAATGATACAATAGTTAGGTTAAAATACTGAGGAAACAAGCTTGAGGAAAAGTGCTAGGTTTTGTTCTAACTGCCTAGACTCAGCAGAAGGGAAAGAATTTGTAAGCAGTGGCTGAAGAAAGACTTTTAGAGGAGAAGAAGGGGGTGGAAGATGTGGGAGGTACCTAAAGTCAGAAAGACAGTGAAGAAAAAAGATCCCTCCTAGTCAGTCTGGCTGGATTCAGGGTCCCTCCATCCATCAAGGACTGTTCTCACTTCCTGGATATGGCCAGGAAAAATGCTAGCCAAGTACATTTCAAGTTTCTCTGGGGCATTCCCTAACTGGAGCATGATGCTGGGACTGAACTTGGCATTGCTGAGTGGAAAAGTCGCTGGACTGGAAATCAGAAGATCAGGGTCTGGGTCCCACTTTGGCTGCCAACAAGGTTATTTCCATGCAACCTCGGATAGGTCACTCACCCTTTTTTCTCCGTTACTCCATTTGTATAATATGGAAGTTGAACTTTGTTCTTTCCAATTCTAACCTTTTATGGTTACTCTAGTGTAAGCTCTCAATGTGCCCCACCAAGATGACTGCAGGAATCTCCTAACTGGTCTCTCCACCTCCATGCTTGGCCTATAAATTGATCTTTCCTGTTGCCGTAGAATGATGAGCTAGTAGGTAGATCACATTATCTCTTTCTTACAAATGTTCAGTGACTCTCTACTGGATAAAGTCCACTGGCAAGTCTTACCACATTAACAGCCATTACAAGGTCCCTACATAACTGCCCCGTGGACATCTTCAGCCCAGTCTCCTGCATTGCCCCTCTTGGTCTTCAGGTCCTGGTATTAAAGAGCAACTGATAAGTTCTGAACATATCACACTGTCACTGATGTTTGCACCTTGGCTATTTCCCTTCCAGGAAATCCATTCTCATCTTTCTTCACCTGGCTCTCTCTCCCTCATCCTTCCAGTTTCAATTCTGTCTCATCTCCTTTAAGATGCTTTCAGATTAGTTCATGAGAAAATATGTGCTCTCTGGCATCCTTCATTGTATAATTATTATTTGTTGAGAAGTCTGTTCCTCTACCAGGCAGAATGTTCCTGAAATCAGCAACTGTTTTTACTTTTCCATGTAGTCGTAATGCCACTCCAATCTCACTCCCAGCAGAGTCTAGTACATATAACCTGGTTTGTATAAGGCACCAAATACATGTTTATAAAAGTACACTCTATGTTTCTCTGCTATGGCTACATAGACCTCCTCCAGATTCCAACACCATCAGCCATTAGCAAGCCCTCATTTGAATCAATCCCAAAGGTGGAACAAGGTAAGTTCCATCCCTTTCTCCCTTTCTCTCTCTCTCTCTCTCTCTCTCTCTCTCTCTCTCTCCTTTTTTTTCTTTCTTTCCCCTAGACGGAGCCTTGCTCTGACACTCAGACTGGAGTGCTGTGGCGCGATCTTGGCTGACTGCAACCTCCACCTCCCGGGTTCAGCAATTCTCCTGCCTCAGCCTCCAGAGTAGCTGGGACTACAGGCGTGCGCCACCACGCCAAGCTAAGTTTTGTATTTTTAGTAGAGACAGGGTTTCCCCATGTTGGCCAGGCTGGTCTCAAACTCCTGACCTCGTGATCTGCCCACCTCAGCCTCCCAAAGTGTTGGGATTACAGGCGTGAGCCACCACGCCTGGCCGCATCCCTATTTCTTAAGTGCACCTGGCGAGCTCCCCATAAGCCCTGCAACCTTAATTAAGTCTTTTAGTTTCAGAGCTGGCAGGTCAAAGGCTCATGGCTCCCCACCCCTCCCACTGATTTCTCTAACCAGAAGTGAAAAGGCTTCACAATTCCTGGGCCCAGGTTGCTGTTATGCAGGGCTCGTAGTACAGAATCATATCTGACTCCATGAGAGTATTTCAACCATTACTAAACACCCCTAACCTATCAACTCCTGGCTTTGTAGTCATTTCCAGCTGGAATGTTTTTAGGCTGAAAAAAGACAGGTTTGTGAAAAGACATAAACATCTTTGGTGAGAGGTGACATATGTTTTCTCCTAGTGAAAGCAAGGCACTCCTGTAGATTCTGCAGTTTTTAGATACTGCATAAAATACATCTCTTAGGCAATTAATCTCCTGGCAGGCTTTGAGTGAAGCAATTACCCGATGTTTTTCTTTGTCATTGTTCGAAAGTTTAACAGTGCATCTATCTACTTTATTTGAGTCTGGAAAGCCAAAGACCGCCTTGAAACCTCTGCAGCAAACATATGTAAAAACGTTTAGTGTTCACACGTTTGATTTAAATATTGACAATTTTTTTCATTAGAACATTAAACTCTTCGCTTTATTCATCTTAAATGCTTTCCAGGAGAGTGACTTCCCCCATTAGAATGACTCCTAGTAACTCAATACAAACTTTGCAAGCAAGAGATCATGGAACATGGTAGTCTATTGTGCTCACATTCTGCGGTGAGGCAGCTGTAACTGGTTATGAACCAGTGCTGGAAATAGTATTTGGAGCTTTCTTGGCAGATTTCTTACATCGTTATTCAATATGAACTGCAAATCATATGCTCATAGTTATGAAAATGTCAGGAAACTCCTAGTATTCATGCTTTGTTTGACAAAGCTATTTTCGAGTAGTGTTGGAAGGCAGAGGTGGCCAGCATTTGGGATGCAGAAGAAAAGATGCACCCTCCCACCCCTGGTAGTTTTTGAGACGTTGGTAATTTGCTCCTATATGACAAGAGCTCAACTCTGAACTGATGGACATACATTTCACAGAGTCTTGATTAGTCCAGGATGTGCTTCAGGGCTACTAGAGGTCTGGAGGGAAATGCAAGAAACGTGTTCACTTCTTGCTCAGTTTGGATCAACTGAGCCTCAGACCAGGGTCAGAAAACTGCTTGACTCTTAATCCTAGGGACAGCTGAGCAACGCTCCCCAGGGACAGGAGCCGGAAAAAAGCAGAGCCTAGAAGGAAAGGAGAGAGCAGACAGCGAAGAAAAGAAAAAGAGGCGGATAGAGACAGAGAGGGAAAGAGAAAGGGAAGGAGGGAGAAAAAGAAAGGCAAAGCTTGAAATCAGTCTAATACCTAATAGTAATACAATACATTTGCATGATGTAATTTATCATTTAAATTTAGACTTTCATCACATTCTTATAAGATATCCCAGGGCATTCTCATTCCACTTCTTTTAAAAATAATAATTGTTGCTGGGAGCAGTGGCTCATTCCTGTAATTTCAGCACTGTGGGAGGCTGAGGTGGGTAGATCACAAGGTCAGGCGTTCAAGACCAGCCTAGCCAATATGGTGAAACCCCATCTCTACTAAAAATACAAAAATTAGCTGGGCATGGTGGTGCATGCCTGTAATTCCAGCTACTCTGGAGGCTGAGGCAGGAGAATTGCTTGAACCAGGACCCGGGAGGCAGAGGTTGCAGTGAGCCAAGATCATGCCACTGGACTCCAGCCTGGGCTACAGAGCAAGACTCTGTCTCAAAATAAATAAATAAATAAAATAACAATTTTTGTGGCAATTTTGAAAAACAGAAGAACAAAGAAGGGAATTAAAATCATCTACATCCACAAACCACAGATAAGTAAGGTTAATATGTAGCATATATTCTGTATGCATACATATAAACCCAATTATTTTTACAAATTGGAATTATACTAGACATAGTTTTTTCATTTTAGTATAATATGTATTTTCTACATTATTAAGTATTCTTCTAAAATATTACTTTTAGTGATCACAATTAAACAGTTAACATTATATTCAACTTATCATTACTAATAAAAATGTTGAGATAAACATCCTTGTACATGGATCCTTATATACCTCTATAATTTTTCTAGGCTCAAGACAATAAGTGGAATTATTTTTTAGGTCAAATGCATGCACATTTTCAGGGTTTTTACATGTATTTATAAATATCTTTTAAGAAAATTATTATAACTTATATTTCTATTATAAATGTGGAGGAGCATCTCTTTCTCTGCACTCAGTTCTTATATGTCCCTGTTAAAGTACCTGCTAGGTATGATCAGTTTTTAAGATCAGACCTCATTTTTCATCCTTAGTAAAGTTAAACATCTTTTTCATATGTTTCACACGTTTGTAAAACATTTGTACTAGTTATTACATAAACTGTTTGTACATTTGTAGCACTTTTTCTGTCCATTCTATGCTTATATTATTATTCTTTATTAGATGAAGACACTGAGGTTTTATGGGATTAACCGACTTCACCAAGATCACACAGCTAGTTAAGTGGCAAAAATGGGATTCAAATTTGGGTTTTCTAAGTTGGCTTCATGTCATGCCAGCCACCGTGTTCTTTTCTAAACTCCAAGAATAACAATGTCCTTAAATCCAACATGTCAAAGACAAATCCACTGAATGCCAAAATGAATAAAACTCAGGGAATTTCCAATGGTGTAACAAGACATGGTGTCCCTCCATGAGTATCAAACATCTTTTTGGTCTTTAATTATACTCAAACTATGCTTGGAGTATTTGCAGAGACACAGAGGTGGCCTATTAACCACTTCTATAACGTGTTTTATTTAAATGATCTCTAGTGTCCCTTCCAGAGTGGCAGGCTTAAAGCAAATCTGGAGGAGAGACCACGTGAGGAGAGATGGTGAGGAAGGGGAGGCTTGCTGTTGTAAATCAAGATGGTGCATTAGTTGGTAGTGTACTCTACTGGGTCAGTGAGGGAATGCAGCTATCAAAAAAGCTGACTTACGTTAGGGGCACTAGTGACTAGGATGTATTGAGGGAGAAGCCATTCTGCCTTCCCTCTTACTAGGCAGACTTCAACTTCACCCGGAGCATCAGGCGCCCCTGTGGACACCAGATGTCATCAGGGTTATACATCAGTGATCATTCATCAAAAGCAAAGAGACTAGATTAGGGAAGAGAACCAAAATGATGTCACAAGAGGAATCATTGAAGGAGCTAGAGATGTGAGCCTGGAGAGGGGAAGACTCCAGGGAAATGAGAACATTATTCAAATGCTTGAAAGACAGCTCTGTGGCCTTTACCAGAGAGGTGTGCTCTTTAAGCGCTTTCTCATCTTCCTCATCTCCAGATTCTTAGCATGTGGGGGTCAGCCAGAAAGCAGATATTTATTAGCAGCCTACTGACAGCCCACTCATCCCACTCTTGGGGGTACAGCAGTGGGCAAGCCGGAACCCCTGCCTTACAGAGCATACTTTCTAAGGGCTTCCAGTAGATGACTACTGAAGGATGGATGAATACGTAAGTGGATGGCTCAAAGATTAAACATCAAAATGGGGAGTCATGGAGGAACATTTGGATTGAGAAGGTAAACCAATGATACCCTCAGAAATGATGGAAGAACAATGGAAATCCCAGTGCCCAGAAAGCGGAAGTCAAGGGGTCTGGTGAGAAAGGGCTAATTACTACCTTCTTTCCCATCCTTACATCACTAAGTTATATTTTAATGAAAGTTCCACCTAGTTAAACTGCATTGATGAATCCTCCTGTTTTTAGGATAAAGTGCAAATTCCTTAACCTGACTCATAAGCTAGCTCGCAAATTGAAGCTTGACTATATTACCAGCCTCGACGTCTCTGGTTCAGAAAAAACAAGGAGAATCAGATAGAAAATTCCTGCTTGGAGTCAACTAAATGCAGGCTAAGGGAAGCCAAAGGGAAGCAGCCTTCAATGAACTTTAGTGGTTGCTTCAAGCAGAACTAACTGAGCACCTGGTTGGTGCCAGGCTGTGGCAGCTGGTGCAGGTTCTGGTGTTCAGAGAGCTGAAAGAGGAGGAAGGCAGCTAACCATGATGGAATGCCATAAGGGCTACTACCTGGTAAGGGCTGCCTCCCCAAGGGTAGGAGTCAGGAAGAAATGGCAGGAAAAGATGCAGAGATAGATCTATTGGTTCATTCTGCAGATACTGAGTGCTTACTACGACTAGCCACTATTTTAGGTGCCAGGACTCAGTGGCGTACCAAGGATGAGGCAACAGAGCACTCTGCTCTGGTGCAGCCAACATGGGGTGCAGACTCTGTGGAGAATTTAAAAACAATAATGAGACCAATTATAAGTTAGTCTACTTTTACTACCATTATGCACCGGCAATTCAAACAATGTCATTTAAAATACTCTTCCCCATCAGGGTAGATGTTCCCACTGCTCAGCCCTTGGTACAGCACTGCTGGGGCTACTACATTGAACAAAACATCCCAAAATCCCTGCCCTCATGGCAGTTTACATTTTGGGGGATGGACAGTGGTGGAGACTTCTAGTTGTCCATCAAGGTCTGCTCTTCTCTCCCAATTTTAATAGTAGAACTCCTTACATTGACTGACCACCAGCTGTAGACCATAGCTAGATACGGTCATGTGACTACGTTCTGATCAAGGAGGTGTTTACTTTCTGATCAGGGTGTACCACCTCTGGGTCAGGTCCTTACCAAAAGAAAGAAGAAATGCAACGCAGGGAAGGGAAGGGGAGGGAAGGAGAGGAGAAGGGAGGGGAGGGGAGGGGAAGGGAGAGGAGGGAGGAGGGGAGGTGAGGGGAGGCGAGGGGAGGGGAGGGGAGGGGAAGGGAGGGGAGGGGAAGGGAGAGGAAGAGGGGGGAGGCAAGGGGAGGGAAGGGAACTGCTCTCTGGATATTAGGGTTTATTAATAATAATAATGATCACCCAGTAGGTTCCTTTAAAGACTCAGCAAAGGGAGGTCCCTACGTGGAGGCGCAGTGCACGTTGCCTCTTTGGAGAACAGTTGAGAAGCACCAAAAGGTTTTGCTTCTCAAAAATCACACACCATTTCCTGACTGGATTCCCACAATACACACATTTCCACAATTAAAAGTCGGCCTTTTCTTAAGAGTTTTTATTTCTAGAAGACCAATTTTTAAGAACGTGGCATGTTGAAAAACTCTAAGTCACAGTGTCCAAGAGCAAGGGCTTTGGAATCAAATAAACCAGAGTTCAAATCCTAGCTCTGTCCTTTCTTAGCCATGCGGCCTTAAATAATTACTCAGTCATTTAAGCATCCATTTCTTCACTTCCAAAGTCAGGATATTATCACCTACACCTCACATGGCTGTCCTGACCTACTATGGTTCCACCTTTAACACATGTGCCATGCATATAGGTCAGCTCAGATTATATACTATAGGCCCCCAGCCATCACTTTTAAAAAGCTGTTAGGAATCATGAAGAAGGATAAAAAAATATGACTACAGGGGGTATATACCTTCCCTTCCACTGCCTCTCAGAAAAATTATGCCAGGGGGAGTGGGCTGAAAAACGCAGTAAAAGGGGGACCATGTTCCCCCAGAGGACAAACAATAAATGTCAAAATTCACGTTGTGCACTTATAGTGTTCTACTGGGAGGCCAAGGGGTCAGGAATATGTGTGAAAAAAATTAATCGAAATGGCTCTTCAAGAAGGAAGAAAAAGAAGGCAACTCTATCGTGTCCTCACTGAAATGTCCTTTTCACATTGGCCTTTGGGTTACACCAGCCAGAGGTGACCCATCAAGGTGAGGCCGGCTGACACACGAAGAAGTGTTTCATTAATACTGTCAAACCATGACAACATTTATGGTCCACGTACTGGACCTTCATGTGTCACCTAGACATGAATCTTTTTAAACTCATGTAACCCAGAACAATTGAAATACCAACAGTTTTTATCCATGAATCACGTGGGGGAGTAAGTGCTATATATGTGTTATCTCATTTCACTCTCATTGCAACACTGGGATTGTTAACCAGGTATTGTTAATTCCTACTTACCAAGGCCTAAAAGGACTCCTCATTCCCCCCTTGACCCAAGCATCAGAAAGAGGGTTAGAATCAGGCCTATCCAATTTTTTTTTTGTTTTTGAGATGGAGTCACGCTCTATAGCCCAGGCTGGAGTCCAGTGGTGCCATCTTGGCTCACTATAACCTCTGCCTCCCAGGTCCTAGTTTAAGCAATTCTCCTGCCTCAGCCTCTGGAGTAGTTGGGATTACAGGCACATGCCACAATGCCCAGCTAATTTTTGTATTTTAGTAGAGATGGGGTTTCACCATGTTGGCCAGGCTAGTCTTGAACTCTTGACCTTTGGGGGGCCGCCCACCTTGGCCTCCCAAAGTGCTGGAATTACAGGTGTGAGCCACTGTGCCCAGCCAGGTCTATCTAATTCTTAACCAGTTTGCTATACTGCTAAATACAGAAAGGCCAGGCTTAAAATGTTTACATTTATTATGAATTATTAATGACTTATAAACTGAATGGAATCTTGCTTGAATGTTTTAATTATTGTTATCATTTTGAGACACAGGGTCTCATGCTGTCACCCAGACAGGAGTACACTGGCACAATCATGGCTCACTGCAGCCTTGACCTCTCAGGCTCAGGTGATCCTCCCACCTTAGCCTCACAGGTAGCTGGGACCATAAGTGCCTGTCCCTACGCCCAGCTAATTTTTGTGTTGTTGTTGTTGTTGTTTTTTTTGTAGAAAAAAGGTTTTGCCATGTTGCCCAGGCTGGTCTCAAACCCCTGGGTTCAAGTGATCTCCCTGCCCTGGACTTCCAAAGTGTTGGGATTACAGGCATGAGCCAAGGCACTCAGCCCCTGTTGTAATTATTTTTATGAAGAAAAAATGGTAGTGAGCTGATCTCTTTGACTAGGAAGTAGATGGAGAACATATTTGTGATTGAGAACGTCTTGTGGGAGCTGCATAATATTTGCACAGGAGAGCCAATGTGGTGTTATGGAAAGAGGACAAGACTGGAGGGAGGCAGGCGCCTTTAGCCTGATAGGATGACGTTGGGGCATTTTTAAAGCCTCTCTGAGTCTCAGTTTGCTCATCAATGAAATGGGAATACTTAACTCCCACAGTGACTGTATCACAGGGTTTTTGTATGATAACACATGTGAAAATGCTTTTGTGAGCTACAAAATCCTACATGAATACAACAGACAAATCAGGTGTGGGGCATGCAGCAGGTGGGCTGATTTGAGAAAAAGGCCAATCCTGGCAGATCTAGCTTCTTACATAACCTAGAGTAATTTCAGAAAATGTGTTTTTTATCATTTCTTTTCCCCCATATTGGTTTGAGAAAAGAAAATAATACTTTTTTTCTTAACCCAAACCAAATTGAAAGTTGAAACAATGAATAACATTACAAAGTGGGCTCCTGCATACAAAGCATTTTCCATATATTATCTCTATCTGATTCTCAAAATCATGCTAAGAGGCAGATATTTCAAAGATGAGGAAAATGAGGTCGAAGAGATCAAGTAGACTTTATTTGATAACTTGGTGATTAATTGACCAGATGGGGGCTCAATGCCAGGTCTGTTATGTCTTTTCTTCTTTACTGTTTCCTCTGAGTTGAGCCCCCATTCTCCCACACCCCTCTATCCCCTCCCCCAAAAATGTTTAGCAGAAGATAATGCAACATCATTGATCAATCACTGGTTTTCTTAGTCAATCCGGTCTTGGCTGAGGACATATTTATTTTCTAGCACTACACCGAGGGTTCAAAAGGCAGGTTAGACTTTATTTCTTCCCTCGGGGAGCAAGAAATCTTTCTGGAGAGGCAAGACTTAAAATGTTGAAATAACTAGAGAGGCAACGTGTTAAATCATATACCATGGAATCTAAGTGTAACAGATTCAGTGCAGGAAAATCCACCGTAGGCTGAGGTGGTCAGGGAGAACTTCCTGGAGAAGGTGGAAATTGAGTTTCCTCTCAAAGTCATGGCAGAATGGAAGCCGATGGCCAGATCCTGAGTCCCAGCCATGTGTTGTCTCACTACACAGATTGGTGTCAAAGGGAAGAGTAGATTATACATTTAAAATGCCCTTTTCCTTTAAATACACCGAGCTCTGTGAGCTGCTGTATGTAGTTCCCAGCAAGCAGAGGAGATCTGTGAATGTTTGTTATCGAATGGGTTCCTTCTTACGTTAGTTGAAATAACTATCACAATATCAGTAAAAGCATCAAGGACAAGGCTTCAGAATAACATATTCCTTTCGTAAAAGAGCTACACTTTCTGAGGTAATACTCATTTAAAAAGGGGCATTCTTTTATGTGGCTTTCCCAAGAATGCAGCCTGGCAATTTAAAAGTCCAAGTAGTAAAGCTTCCCCTATGGAAACCTTTATATCTACCATGTGCACATTTGCCAGGCATAATGTTAAAAATATTGTGACACAAAATCACCGCCCCATCCTTTCAAGTTTGATGCAGCCAGTTTAATGTTCAATATCGCTGTTCACAGAAATGCTTTTTGATCTGAGGAGATATGAGACACAGCCATCCCACAGCTGGAATGTAAGGATTCTACAGAAGAGCATGGATTAACTTGAAAGTGTGGTGGAATGGGATGGTCTCATCTCACTAGTGACCAAGAGTTCGTAGAAACTCCCTACCTATTTGTTTCAACACATTGTAAATCTGCGTCCCCAGTGCCAAACTCTGTATCTGGCATGAAGTAAGTACTCAAGAAATAAATGCTGAATCAATGAAGAGTTACGATCTTTGATGATCTGGCACTTTATAATGCTTTTAGAATCCTTATTCTAACCATCATCATGTTGACCATTTATTGGCAGGTGTGTATCAGGCACTTTATAAATACGATCTTACTTGCTCCATACAAGAATCACGTAGAGGCAGGTATTATTCCTCCCATTTAATAGATGAGGAAACTGAGGTTTAGAGAATGAAGCCATTTCCCCAAGTTCACACCCAGTTCCACACAATGTCTAAGCTCACGCTGCCACCCTCTGTTTACAAAGCCGCTTAACCTTCAGGTGCATCAGGCAGGAATAGAGATGAGCAAAAGCGATGATAATAGCAGTGTGAATAAAATAATAAATATATATTGAGTGCTTATTCTTTTTAAGTGATATATATATATATATATCACTTAAAAAGTTACATATACATAATATACCACTTAAAAAGTTATATATATATAAATATATATATATATATATATATAGAGAGAGAGAGAGAGAGAGAGAGAGCCTTTATCTCATTTAATTATCATTACAACGGTAAGAGATAAGTTTTTTTACTCTCTTATACAGATGAGTAAACTGAGGCATATATAAGAATTTAAGAATTGTATTTTGGGAGGCTGGGGTGGGAGGACTGCTTAAAGTCAGCAGTTCAAGAACAGTCTGAGCGATAAGGCAAGATCTGTCTCTATCAAAAATAAAATTAAAAATTAGCCAGGTATGGTGACATATGCCTGTAGCCCCAGGTCTTTGGGAGGCTGGGGCAAGAGGACCCCTTGAGCCCAGGAGGTCAAGGCTGCAGTGAGCTATGATTGTGCCACTGCACTCCAATCTGAGCAACAGAGCAAATTAAAAAAAAAAAAACCATAAAAATAAAAATAAAGAAATATGTCCAAGGTCACCTAGTTAGTAAATGGTAGAGCAAGGTACCAGATGTGAAATTGTATGTATTACTTAAAATCACTTCAGTGAAAAAATCCCAACCTAACTGGGCACGGTGGCAAGTGCCTGTAGTCCTAGCTACTCGGGAGGCTGAAGTAGGAAGATCGCTTGAGCCCGGGAGGTGGATGCTGAAGTTAGCCATGATTGCACCACTGCACTCCAGCCTGGTGACAGGTGACAGGGTGAGATCCTGTCTCAAAATAAAATAAAATAAAATAATAAAAAAACCAAGCACCTTATTTTTACCCTTCTACTTCTACTTAACCAAAATTGGACTATAACAATATAAAAGGCAAACAAGTCTTGTTAACTGACTGTTCCAGTTAATGGAGGATTGATCGCACATCTGATGATATCCGGAGCCTTGGCTTACTTACCTGTGAAAAGAGGAGGTGGAACAAGATAAGGCTGATTCATGGTCCCTGCCAGGAATGCACTTGGATGGCCCTATGATTCCCTCATCGTTCACCACTTCTCAGTGGTACTGAACAGCAGTTGATACCCATTTGAATTGTGTCAATCAGAAAAGGCAATGTGCCGGGTTTGTTAATGCCAACCTAAACAACTTCCCAGTTGCTCTGTCAGCACTGTCAATACCTTGCTTGGGCCCTGTTGTAGAGCAGAAAAAAACTACTTAAGCATGTTTCCCCCACCCTTTCTTTAAAGGTGCTGCAGGGCTGTGGTGCAGGTGTTCTTTCAGTACTACCTGTCTCAGGAAGCCAGCTTTGTTATTCACACCTGCCCTGGGCACCTCTGCAGAGTCAACGACTGAGTCTCTCTCCCATCAGTCACTCCTTTGTAAACTGCTCTCTCTCCTCTAAAATCAAGCCTTTGAGCTTTTGCTTCTCAACATTTCATACTGACAGTATCAAAAGGGCATTAACTGTCTAAGAAGTAGCATATTAAGCTGAAGAATTCTGATGGTGTGATTTCAAGGACCCAACTGCATGTCAGTCAAGGTGCACGCTGAGATGGCCTCAAGCGGCTCCAACAGGGCAGCAATTGTGCAAGAAGCTGACACTTCGCAGCTTCAGTCATCAGCTTGGGCTTTTTTACTCCCTCCCCTTGGTAGGTGAGTCTCATCTTGGCCCCAAGTTCACCGGTCATGGTCCCACGTATAGAAGGAGTTAAAGGCTGAGGGACAGAGGGAGAAAATGGACTGAGTTTCCATGCCAGGAGCCATGCCAAGCACTTTAAAATTTATGCTTTTAATCCACGTATGTTGTCACGAGTAAGAGTGTTTTTATCTTCATTTTATGTAAGGGGGCACGGAGGCAATTGTTAAATGTTAAAGCTGGGCCTCCAACCCAGATCTGTCAGATTCCAAAAGAAAAATCCTTGGATCTTTTTAAACTTCATGCTTTCTTTCTTGTTTAAGACAGAACACTGGAACTCTCCAGAATAAATTGGTACCTGGGTCTCTTCTGAAGTGAGCTGCTCTTAGGAGCGTCAAATGAGGGTCTTTGAAGCCATATGAAAATCGATGAGTGGTTGTAACATCCAAGGTACCAAATCAGACACACTTGCAATTGTTCCCAATGAGAATTTTCACCCCAAAGTTCTCTTCTCTCTCTCCCTTGTTTTCCCTGAGTACTTGGAGGAGAAAGTCATGACTAGGGGATAATCTGCCTTCCAGTTTAAAATCATAAGAATGGCTCGGAGACTTAAGAGCAGTGAGATTCTGAACCGTTAACAACCACACTAATTTGCAGCTTCCTCATCTGTACAATGGCGCTAATGACGCAACGGTTACCTCTTCAGCCTACTGCAGAATATAGGGATGGTACCTGTGAAGCCCTCTGTAAACTGCAGAACGCTAGGTCTACTTTTACGGATTCACTCTTTCCATAGATATGCTGAGCCTCTTAGTGAAATGCATGGTGTTAAGCTATTTAGTGAATATCAATGAAGAAAATACAATCTCTTCCCTTAATGTATGCACACTCTTGAATAGAAAAGACATTTACATGAATAACTATAAAAGAGTGTAGAAGAGAAGAAAACAGGTATCAGAACAAAAAGAAATACAAGATGCAGGTCGAGGGGGACCTGAGAGCAGGGTTAAGTGAAGGGATTCAGAAAAATGGAAGAAAGTAGCTTAGTTAAGAGCAGTCTGGAAGATTAAATCTATGGAAGGTGGCAACTGTTTCATTAAATTATGCATTTTTTCATCCATTACGCATTTATCACGTTTATGATGTACTGGCTATGGTGCAAATTAGTGCGGCAATGTGAAGAGGTGAAATGGGGAATGCTGGCAGGCTGTCCATAGGGAAACGTCCAATGAGAGGCTAGAAATGCAGGTCTTGAGTTCAGAAAAAGAGTCAGGGTTGACTGACAAATTTAAGTCATCCTTATAGAACTGCCAGTTGAACCCATAGAATTGATGAGCACACGGGGTATGTAGGTGAGATTAGATGGTGGGGGAAGGAGGAGGGGCAGGGACAGAAACTTGGGGGGAATTCACAAATATGAGCTTGAAAGAGGAAGAGAGTCAGTAAAGCACACTAAAAAGAGTCTCAGAGAGTTGGGAAAAAGGGTGAAATATGCTATGGAAGTAGCATCTCATTCTACAAAGTTCACTGGTGACTGAGAAGAAACCACTGGGCTTATCAATTAAGATATTGCTTGGGCTCTGTGAGTCAGCACACAGCTCTCCCAAGTCCAGGACAAGTTACTATAATCATCTGACTTGTGGCCACTAGTAATCATGATAGAATGCCTGGGTTGGAATTCTAGGCCTGCCACTTACTAGCTATGTGGCTTGGACAACTTAACCTTTTTTTTGTGCCCCAGTTGGAGATAATACCTTTACTGCTTCATATGATTTTTGTGAGGATCTGACAAATATCACAGTAGCACTTACCCAATAGTACACACACAATAGCACATCACAACAACACTCACCCACAATGGCACTTAGAACAATTATTGATATATGATCAGCACTCAATATGTGTAAACTATGAAATGCAGGCCAATCCACCTAGAAAGGCCTATTTTCAAAAGCTCATGGCCTCTGAATTGAGGAACCACAGATCAGATCAGCCTCTTCACATCCCTGCTAGGCTCCCATTCATGTAAGACACTCATGGCTTTGTCATGGCACCCAACACTCTGGGCTGGCATGAAAATTGTGTGACTCACACCATGTGCCTCCCCAAGAAGGTGAGGTATTGCTGCAAAGCTGACCAGTTTGTGGAATTTAAAGACTCTTCCTTGATTAGCTTTGGGGAAACCACTGTAAACAAGTCTTAAAAATCATCACATTTGATTAGTTTGTAAGTCGTGGCAAGAGAATCCAGGTCTAACACTTAGGAAAAGCGGGAAATAAAGGAAGATTTTGTTACTTGTAACCACAGGATTTTACTCCACAGATTTTCTGTAAGTTGGGTTCAAAAAATTTAATTCCACTTTTCCCCTCCATGTGGCACCTCATTTGTTACCAGGGTTTTATAGATGTAGACACAGAAATGTGAAATGAATAGCCCAAGGCTATCTTCTCCCACTGCTCCCAGCTCTACCCTGCAGAGTGTAATTGTGGAGCCATGGACAGTGTACCAAGGCAGCAAACATCATTGGTTTAAGATGACTGTTAGCTGTGGTCAGCTTGCTGGCGACCCATGCTCCTGAGGGTTCTTAAGAAGTGTGGGAGGACTCCTGAAGCTGCTGTTGAAATCAGTTTAGATTATGGGACTAGGAACCCGAGGAAGCTAAATTTACTTTACAAGTCAACTGGATTAGCACTAAAGTCATTTTCCTTGTGTAAACCCAATTTTAGGTAATGCATGAGCTAAATTTGGAACAGGGGGCTGAGACACAGATTTCCTGTACTGTCGAGCCCTTGCAGATCTCGGCAGATAACAAAGCTATTATCCTGGCAGAAATGGAAGCATCCTCAAATCCTGTCAGATGGCAGCATGGACAAAAATTACAACCAAATGTAGTTTTATGCTGATCCACTTTCTTAAGTCTGGCTCTTAAAAGCAAAACATGCTCTTCTAGGAGAAGTTTTAGTAAAAACAGAAGAATGTTCCTGGTAAGGAAATCTCTAGGTGATGCCAGGGACTGACAACAGAGGATTTCTGATAGAAGAAAGAGACAAGGATTTGGACCAAGTTTCTGAATGGAATCATTGTCCTTTCTTTTTTTTTTCTTCTTCCTCCCCGCTTTACCCCCTACCTGTAGAGATTCTTAGCAGACATTTTGGAGGAAAAGATTTGGATCAGAAATTCAAACATTACCTGGGCTCACAAAAATATGGTATGAAAGTTTTTTTAAATGGCTTCAAGTTAAAGGTCTTTACTCCACTGCTCCTAACATAGTCCCTAATTCCTTACCTACTCTCAGCCCCTCCTGCCCCATCCTGCATTCTGCTTCCAAGATACACGCACTGTCTGAAGATCTAGGGAGAATATTAAAGCTTCCTGGCCTTGGTTTCCCATCTGGTAAAATGAGGAAGGCCAAAGCTTAACCCTCACAAGGAATATGTAGGCAATGAACACTGTATGAGTTAAGAGACCCTTGTGATATATTGAGTACTAACTTGGAAATTACAAACAGAAACAACCCTCCTTAGTTATCCTGTTTTTTTTTAAGGCAGGAAGTAAGTACAAGAAAGATGAGGATGGGAATTAGAATACTTAAGTGTTAATCTCAGCTGTTATACTTACCAGCTGCCTGTCCTCAGGGTTCAAAGTTCAACAGACCTGAGTGCAAAACCCAGCTCTACACCTGATAGGCTAAGTGATCTTAGGAAAGTTACTTGCTGTTTCTGACCTTCAGATTCCTCATCATCAAATGAAGAAGGAAGTACTTGCCTCTAGTGGTCTTCCTTTCCACTTTAAAATATATTTATGCACATAAAATCTAGTTAAAACAGACAATATGAATAAGAAAATAACTTGATTTTAGAATAGGCATACGAGAAAAGTGAGCTTTCATTGCTTTGAATATTAGAAGGATTTATCCACTGATTCTAATTGCTTTTGTTAATTAATTCCACAGATATTTAATTAAGAGTTATGTTCCTATTGTACATATGGAGAATACCTGGCCTCATATAACAGATAGTCCTATGTGATATGGACAAAGACAGGGAGCAGGGGAATGCAGAGGAAGTCATGTGACCTTTTACTGGAGGAATATAGCAAAGGCTTCCCAGAGGAAGTGATGTCTAAACCGATAGGGTTATCTCTGGTCTGAGTTGTATCTGTTGTAATAAGATATCTGGACATCAGAAGCCTCCAAGAGACAATGTAGTCCCGCCCATCCCACCCTACCATATAATAAAAGGAAGGAAGGAGGGGCCGAATGCAGTAACTCACTCCTATAATCCCAGCACTTTGGGAAGCAGAGGTGGGAGGACTGCTTGAGCCCACGAGTTTGAGACCAGCCTGGGCAACAAAGTGAGACACTGTTCTCTACAAAAAATACCAAAATTATCTGGGCATGCTGGTGTGTGTTTGCAATCCAAGCTACCTGGGAGGCTGAGGCACAAGGATCGATTGAGCCTGGGAGGTTGAGGTTGCAGTGAGCCGAGACTGTGATTTTCAGAAAGGATAAGTAACTCTGCCTACTTTACAGGGCTCTTCTATAGCTCAAGGAGGGTTCTATATGCGAAAGTGCTATCTAGGCACTGTGCACCAAACCCTTAGTACAGGAATGGAGCTCAGGACTTCAGTCAAAAAGATGTGACTGGAGCCCAAACTCCATCACCTGCTCAAAGTGCTCAGAAAATACCCTGGAGAAGTTACTTATCCTTTCTAAACCTCATTTTCTTCATTTATAATTCCAGCTACAGCAGCCTCATAAGACTGTGAAGATTAAAATAAATAGGAAATGTGGAATTTCTAAGTAAATTTTAACATAAGCTGTTTTCACACCAATGTTGTCCATGAATGCTGATCTACAAGGTGTAGGAGATTTGGCTGCCTCTGCTCTGACAGAACTCAGAACAATAGCTGATGCCACGTCTCTCAGACTGGGGTGTCTCTATGACACACCTAGAAGGTGGGCTAAAGATGCAGATTGCCAGGAACCACCACCAGAGATCTAAGCCAGGGGTTTGTATCAGAAGCATCTGTGGAGCTTCCTCCGCATTCCTATTCCTGGCCCAAGCTCTAGAGACTGTGATTCAGCAGTTCTGGGGTGGGTCCAAGATACCGGTGGCCCTTTAAATAAATCATTTTCCCTGGTTCTTCTGGAGATTTGGATTTAGTAGGACTAGGATAGGGTCCTAAACACTATTTTTAACAGTCCCCCAAGGGACGCTTATGAGCCTGTAATGGTGACCCATATAACAGAAGCTTGCTGAAACTTGTTGCCAAATGACTTTCTTCTGTACCTCTCAACACATGATCTCCAAAATACAGAAAGTCCCTTCAAGACCTCATCTCTCTGACTTTTCCCTTTAAGACTGTCATTGTTGAACACTCTTTTGCTCACTTTTTGTTTTAGAATGTTGTACTGGGGTGTCTGTGTGTGTGTTATGATAGGTGGAGTGGAGGCCCACTCAATGTGACTTGCCCCACAGTGACTCCCATGGCCAGCGCTGCCCTTGTCACTTAATTCTTCATCCCAGAAGTAGAGTGTGGGATACACTCAGTGATTTGAATGTTCTGGTTAATTGAGATTTTTAAAGACCACAGTGACCTCACGTTTTGTGACCTAGCACTTAAAGCTGAACAGTAATTTTAAAACAAACAAGCAAACAAAACACCCAGATGTTAAAAATATAATGCCCAAATCAAACCCAAAATTTATACAACTGTATAATATAATTAAACATGTCATTTATTTGCCAGTAAAATGATTATGATTTAATGCAGAGCCAAACTCTGAGCACCGATGCTGAATATTTACGGCTGGCTCCTTCAGAACACAGAGGTGGCTGCAGAAATATCCTCTTATTCTACCCTACCTCCACTTGATGAATGATTATTTTAGTTAGTAACAGAGTGAGACCAAATTTGAAAATACCTTAGAGGTGAGGCCCAGTATAATTATATTTATAAATAGGGGTTATTGTAATCAGCTCTAAGTGGGCCTAAAATAGAAATCTAAAAAGTGAATTGTTGAAAAAAAAACCCCAATACAATCTTTACTAATCAAGAAAAGCACTCAATTTGCTGGCACTTTAAAGTACATTCTGAAAATTTATTAACAAAGCCAGAATTTTATAAAAGACCCCTAGTTCCCTTATTTAAACTTGTGAAAGGAAGAAAAAAAACACAAAGGTAAAACATAATAGGCACGGCATAAGGATCAGAAGGATGGAACAGCAAAGGAAATGAAAAAGGAATTTATGATTATTACCTTGTGAAGAGTCTCTGAAGCACACAAAGCTTTTTAATCACCTAAACTAGCTATCATTGCTCATAATAATTCTGATATTTGTATAGCACTTGACAGAGGGCTTTGTGGTTAAGAGTCTGAGGCTTAGAGCCAGACATCCTAAGTTCAAATGCTGGCTCTGCAACTTACTGACCACATGCACTCAAGTCAATTAAACAACCTCTCAGTGCCTCACTTTTCTTGTCTGCAAAATGGAGGTCATTCTACACATTACTGCAAAAGTTATTCTAAACATTAAATGAGATAATATGTGTAGAGATGCTTAATATAATGCCTAAGACATAACACACACAATAAATGGTACTATGATCATTTCAACAAGCATGTGAGGAAAGTGTTATTGTTCCTGTTTTACAGATGAGGAAACCGAAGCTCTTGGGGTAACATGACTTGTGAAACTGCATGCCACTACTCAATGGCAGGGTGGGGACTCTGGACAGAGGAACTGTCAATGCCTTCTAGACCTCTGACATGCATAAACTGGCATGTCTACAGAATAATGAGAAAAACAAAGTGCAACAAAAACACTGTACCTGTGTGCTAAGAATTTATTACCCGCACATCAAAAAACTTATCCACCATGATCAAGTCAGCTTTATCCCTTGGATGCAAGACTGGCTCAACATATGCAAATCAATAAACGTAATCCATCACATAAACAAAACCAAAGACAAAAACCACATGATTATCTCAATAGATGCAGAAAAGGCTTTTGATAAAATTCAACATCCCTTCATGTTAAACACTCACAGTAAACTAGGTATTGATAGAACATATCTCAAAAAAGTAAGAGCTATTTGTGACAAACTCACAGGCAGTATCATATTGAATGGGCAAAAGCTGGAAGCATTCCCTTTGAAAACTGGTACAAGATAAGGATGCCCTCTTCTCAACACTCTATTCAATACAGTATTGAAGTTCTGGCCAGGGAAATCAGGCAAGAGAAAGAAAAAAAGCATATTCAAATAGGAAGAGAGGAAGTCAAATTGTCTCTGTTTGCAGACAATATGATTGTATATTTAGAAAACCCAATCGTCTCAGCTCAAAAACTCCTTAAGCTGGTAAGCAACTTCAGCAAAGTCTCAGGTACAAAATCAATGTGCAAAAATCACAAGCATTCCTTGACAACAAAATAGTCTATTGTTGTCTTTACAACAGCAGAAAAGCAGAGAGACAAATCATTAATGAACTCCCATTCACAGTTGCTACAAAGGAAATAAAATACCTAGGAATATATCTAACAGGGATGTGAAGGACCTTTTCAAGGAGAACTACAAACCACTGCTCAAGAAAATAAGAGAGGACACAAATAAATGGAAAAACATTCCACCCTCATGGATAGGAAAATCAATATTATGAAAATGGCCATATTGTCCAAAGTAATTTATAGATTCAATACTATTCCCATCAAACTACCATTGACATTCTTCACAGAATTAGAAAAAACTACCTTAAATTTAATATGGAATCAAAGAAGATCCTGTATAGCCAAAACAATCCTAAGTAAAAAGAACAAAGCTGGAGGCATGAAGCTACCTGACTTCAAGCTATACTACAAGGCTACAGTAACCAAAACAGCATGGTATTGGTACCAAAATAAACAGAGACCAATGGAAAAGAACAGAGACCTCAGAAATAACACCACACACCTACAACCATCTGATTTTTGTCAAACCTGACAAAAACAAGCAATAGGGAAAGGATCTCCTATTCAATAAATGCTGCTGGGAAAACTGTCTAGCTATATGCAGGAAACTGAAACTGGACCCCTTCCTTACACCTTATACAAAAATTAACTCAAGATGGATTAAAGACTTAAGTGTAAAACCCCAAAACATAAAAATCCTAGTAGAAAACCTAGGCAATGCCATTCAGGACATAGGCATGGGCAAAGACTTCATGATGAAAATGCCAAAAGCAATTGCAACAAAAGCCAAAATCGACAAATGGGATCTAATTAAACCAAAGAGCTTTTACGCAGCAAAAGAAACTATCATCAGAGTGAACAGGCAACCTACAGAATGGGAGAAAAATTTTGCGATCTATCCATCCAACAAAGGGCTAATATCCAGCATCTGTAAGGAACTTAAACAAATTGATAAGAAAAAAACAACTCATCAAAAAGTGGGCAAAGAATATGAAGAGACACTTCTCAAAAGAAGACATTTACATGGCCAAACATATGAAAAATAGCTCAATATTATTGATCATTAGAGAAATGCAAATCAAAACCACCATCAAAACTGCCATCTCATACCAGTCAGAATGGCAATTATTAAAAAGTCAAGAAACAATAGATGCTAGTGAGGCTGTGGAGAGATAGGAATACTTTTACACTGTTAGTGGGAATGCAAATTAGTTCAACCATTGTGGAAGACAGTATGGCAATTCCTCAAGGACCCAGAAACAGAAATAACATTTGGCTCAGTAACCCCATTACTGGGTATATACCCAAAGGAATATAAATCATTCCACTATAAAGACACATGCACACATATGCTCATTGCAGCACTATTTATAATAGCAAAGACATGGAATCAACCCAAATGCCCATCAATGATAGACTGGATAAAGAAAATGTGGTACATATATACCATGGAATATTATGCAGCCATAAAAATGAATGAGATAATGTCCTTTGCAGGGACATGGATGTAGCTGGAAGCCATAATTCTCAGCAAACAAACACAGAAACAGAAAACCAAACACCCCATGTTCTCGCTCATAAAGTTGAATAATGAGAACGCATGGACACAGGGAGGGGAACAATACACACCAGGGCCTGTTGAAGGGTGGGGGTGAGGGGACAGAACTTAGAGGATGGGTCAATAGGTGCAGCACACCACCATGGCACACATCCCTGGTTCAAGTTATTCTCCTGCCTCAGCCTCTGAAGTAGCTGGGATTACAGGCATATGCCACCACACCCAGATAATTTTTGTGTTTTTAGTAGAGATGGGTTTTCACTATGTTGGCCAGGATGGTCTTGATCTCCTGACCTTGTGATCCACCCACCTCGGCCTCCCAAAGTGCTGGGATTACAGGTGTGAGTCACCACACCCGGCTGTATCCTGGAACTTAAAGTAAAAAAATAAATAAATAAATAAGATAATTTATTACCCATGAAGGGACAGGATGTGTACGATTTCATGCTATATTGCTTTGTAGAGGACTGTGCACACTTGTGATTTTATTCCCTTTGGACTCACCAGCATCCTCCTTACAAAGTCCTGTCACATGTGGCTTTAAGTAAAAATAATAATGATAATAAGTAAAAAATCACCTACAAGAGGACAGCTGAGTGTGGTAGAGAGCTGCCCACAGCACCTGGTGTGTGGATATGAACCCTGACTCTTCTATGTACTAGTTTTAGAATCTTGAACAAGTTGCTTCACCCTTCTAAGCCTGAGTTTCTTCATCTACAGTAGGGGATTAATAATGTAAAGATGTTTTAAGAAATGTCCTAAGGGTGATATAAGATAACTTAGATAAATAGCCTAGTGCAGTTTCTCAACCTCAGCTCTATCTATTGACATTTGGAGCTGGAGAGTTCTCTGTTGTAGCGAGCTGGCCTATGCACTGCAGGATGTTTAGCAGCATCTCTGGCCTTAACTCCCTAGATGCCCATATAATACCTTTCCAGTTGTGATAACCAAAAGTGTTTATAGACATTGCAAAGTGTCCCCTCGATGGCAAAATCACCCCTGGAAGAGAACTGCTGACCTTGCCCGAAGCCTGGCACAAACAGGTGGTCAATAAATGTTAATTCTTTCCCTCCTTTTAGATAGAAATTTTTTTTAAAATGAGGCCCAACTAATTTGGAATCATGTTAATTCACATAACGGGAGAACTGAAATCTATCTTTTTAGTAATATGAAAAAATTAACAGCGTCCACAATTATTTAGAGAACACTGTATATTCACTTATGAAAACATACTACTTATAAGGACTCACGTGAAAGTCATTTACATTCAGATAATATACTAAATTCTCAAAGCCTCAGAAAACACACTTAAATCATCAACCATTTCAGGCAAATTTGAATTGATAATTTCAGTTAAACATATTAAAATGGTAATTATGTATTTTATAAGAAGCAAAACCACCATTTCTAACTTTGTCCTCTACTGCAGATTAACATTCCCTTTAAATAAGCAGCTTAATGAAGTTTTGTTTCACTCACATACCTAAAGTAGAGGATATTTTATAACTGTTGCATTGAGATTTTCTAGTTTCTTACTAACTTTTTAAGCAGGAAATTCTTTTCCATAGCGAACCTAACATCTTCCTGCTGCTTTTTTAGCCTGTTTCCTATTGTTCAAGCTTCAGTAGAAAATGAGACCAGATGTTCATAAGAAGAGCCTCATTCTTATGTACCTGGAGATTTTAAGTAACACCAGGCCTGGCCTGGGATTTCCTCATCTATCTGTACCAATGATTCTCAATGGCGGTGGGGGGGGCAGGTGTGTGACTGTCATCCCAGGGGACACCTGGCACTGTCTGGAGACACTTTTGGTTGTTGAAATTGGGGCGAGAGGGGTTGCTGGCATCCAGTGGGTGGGTTGCTGGCATCCAGTGGGTGGAGGCTAGAGTTGCGTCTAAGCATCCTGTAATATACAGGGAATATACCCCACCACAAGGAATTATTATCCAGGTTTAAGTGCCAGTAGTGTCAAGGTTAAAAAATCTTGCTCTAGACCATGGATCTGAGATGAATTGAGCAGATGAACAATGAATGAACTGTTTTAAAAAAGTGAAGTCAATCAAATCCTACTTGTCTGGCTTTGGGATACCGGTTGCATTCTTCAGGAAGCTTTTTCTAAGCTGTCCTTTGTGCATATTCCCATCACAGCACTTGTATCACCAGCACAATGCTGGCACACAGTGGACATGTAATAAAAGGCAGGTGACTAAAAAGCACAGCTATGAATGTACAATGAATCTCCAGGGTTCCCTTAACCTCCCTCTCTGGACACATCAATGTAAGCTCTGAGGGACTCAGGGGGATTTCTCTTTGTGAGAAGAAAGGGAGTGGGTATGAAGGAACTGGGTTTGCTTGTCTCACCCTTCCGCTGTCTACACTAGGAGTTGAAGTTTATTTTCCTTCTTTCCCTACACTGACAGGGATAGAGGCAATAGATTTGGTTTCATTTACCATTTCACTTAATTGCCTGAAATGTAAAAACCGCACAAACAGATCTGATTCCATACTTTCCACACTTCTTCTTGTGGTGCTGCTAAGTGGAATTGTTAAAACAAACAGAGGAGAAATGTGGAGGTCGGGTTCTGCTACCTACTGTAGTCTTCTTAGCTATTACTGCCTCTGCCTCCCATTCTCTCCAGACCTCTCCCCAGCCCTACTCTGCACCTTTTGAGAGCAGGACCTTCTTTTCGTCATCGCCTGAATACAGGAAGTATTACAGTTATTAGTGGGGACCAGCTCTTAATGTTTGACCGATAGCTATATAGCATACATCTAAGAGCAGGGGTCTGTAACAAGTTGAATGGAGAAGGCAATTGATCTTAGAGCATTACTCAAGCAATTTCTAAGATGCCTTTTTATTCCTTGATTCTGCCAAATGTGCTTCTGTCACGAAGCTTTTAGGTTAGTGTCCTGTTTGCCTGGAATTAACTGTCTCACTTTCAGATAAATGCCTGGTTCACTCTCTCACTTCATTCAAGCCTTTGCCCAAATGTCATCTCATTGAAGAGGCCTCCCCTAATCAACCCATGTAAAGTAGCAACCCTCTGCCACATCACTCTATTTCTTCTCATTGTGATTTCTATTTCTTCTTAAGCAATTGTTTCTTCCTGGCAACCCCCTCAAGAATGTAAGCTCCACAAGCAATAGAGCAGAATTTGTGCCTGTTTCTTTCACTGTCATATCCTTAGTTCTTAGAACAGTAGCTGGCTCATAGTAGGTACTCAGTAAATATTTGCGACTGAAGGAAAATCTCATGGCCCTTCTTGGTCAGGAGCTTGTACCATTATGTCTCTACCTCCTCGCTAACCCACCACTTGTGATGGGTTATTTAGTGCATTAGTTAATACCTCCTCTCTTAATCAATTCCGTATGTCCATATCTGGTTATTACTCAGTGTTGATCAAAACAGCTTAACTATGTGCTCCCAAAGACTCCTTAGGAATGAGATAGGACCATGGTGAACAGAGACTCCCTGTTCCCTACCCCAGGGCACTATTAGCCCCTCCATGTCCTCAGGCATGGGGTCCCCTGAAGTCCCAGTTAAGATTTTTACCCTACTGTGGGCACAAAACTCTTCCCTGTTTACTTTCTGCACAGAGCCCTGAACTGCTTTTCAGAGCCATTGTAGAAGGTAAAAATAAAGAAAAATTTCTACCCATAAAACTGTGTAAAATACCCTCATGATTTCATCTGTGACCCTGAACCTTTCTTTTTCTCCAAATCCCTTTTATTTTTGTAAAAGAATGCACTACGCGCCAGCATCTGGCTTGTAAAAATAAATATAGTGACTGGCTTTCCCAAATAACTTGGCCTAATCATCGAGTGCTCCCGAAAAGCCCCGTCTCCTGAGATGTGGCAATCTCACAAAGCAATCTATTCCATGGTCCAGGCACGGGGGGACCTACGTAGGTTGAATTACACACTCCAGAGTATCTGCATGTAGAATGAGGACTAACTCTTGACTCCATAGAATTAGATGTTTTCCTGTGGTAGGTGGATGGCTAATGCTTGATGTTCCCTTAAAACACATTTGTTATAACTCAGCTACATGTAGGCTTGATCATTTGAGGGCAAGCACTAGTAGGGGTTTTGATGTATTCCCCAGATTAATTTTATATCTTTTACTTAAAAACAAAATGAAGGCTTGGAGTATTTGTCAAAATTAAGTGATGCTGATATAAAGTAAATAGATACAACTATCTTTAAATCAAGGTATCAATTATTAACATTTGGGGAT
This sequence comes from Cacajao melanocephalus, assembly GCA_963573385.1. Taxonomy (NCBI): domain Eukaryota; kingdom Metazoa; phylum Chordata; class Mammalia; order Primates; family Pitheciidae; genus Cacajao; species Cacajao melanocephalus. Next base: position 41,538 of record CAUYLG010021875.1, read on the forward strand.
ATTACCGATAGGCTTATTTTGTTTGCTTGTTTTTTGAGACAGGCTGGAGTGCAGTGGTGTGATCACAGCTCACTGCAGCCTTGACCTCCTAGGCTCAAGCGATCCTCCCACCTCTGCCTCCTGAGTAGCTGGGACTATATGAATGCACCACCATGCCTAGCTAATTTCTTATGTTTAGTAGAGATGAGGTCTTGCCATATTGCCCAGGCTGGTCTTGAATTCCTGGTCTCAAGCTGTCCTCCCAACTCCACTTCCCAAAGTGCTGGGATTATAGACACAAACCACCACACATGGCCAACTTTTTAAAAAAAATTACCAAATGGAAAAAGTCAAATGAATTGAACTCAACATCCACTGTGTATGATTGGGATAATATTTTTAATTTTTTTCAAAAATTTAAAATAACCAGTTAGCTGAACAATAAACTAAACCTAATTTATTTAGTCTTTTTTTTTTTTTTTTTAAGATGAAATCTCACTACTCTGTTGCCCAGGCTGCAGTGCTGTGGCGTGATCTTGGCTTACTGCAACCTCTGCTTCCCAGGTTCAAGCGATTCTCCTGCCTCAGCCTCCTGAGTAGCTGGGACTACAGGCATGTGCCACCATGCCTGTCCAATTTTTGTATTTTTTAGTAGAGATGGGGTTTCACCATACTGGCCAGGCTGGTTCGAACTCCTGACCTCATGATCCACCTGCCTCAGCCTCCCAATGTGGTGGGATTACAGGCGTGAGCCACCATGCCCAGCCTATTTGACCTTTATTTTCAACAATAAACCCACAAACTTAGTTAAGCAAAATGAGCATGTGTTGCTTGAAATTTTAATTATTTTACAAATAACTGTTAACTAAATTTACTGTTGGAAAAAGACATTACTCAATCTGCAGACTTTAAAACACTAGGTTATGCAACTAATTTGTTTTTATCATTATTTCTTTATTTACAGCCAACTAGAAAATATAAATATTTTATTTTTGCTTTTACAATTTCCAGTTGGAACACAAATGCTCTGGAGCAGAATGTTCCTCTGGCAGACTCTGATGAGTTCAGATGTTCAAATGACTTTTGTCATCCTTCTCACGCCACCGTGACAAATACAATAGCAGCTGACATTGACTGAGCACTTAATAAGTATTCATATTTACTGAGGGTTTCCTATGGACCAGGCACTGTGCTTTGCAACAAACTGGAATGCTGGAAGCATCGCCAGAATTGAACACAGATCTAACACATCAATCTGTGGCGTTTTGGCAAGATTCTGCACCACTCTGAGGCTCAGTTGCCTGATCCTTGACATGGAGGTAGTATTAGCAGTCTTGCCTGCCTCGGGGAGTTGTTTGTGATGACATGCACTGTGAGTAGCATATAGCTCCATAGCGGAAGTATACGCTAATGTGTAAGATTACAGGTTCACTCCTCAGCAGCCTCCTTTATAATCCCAGAAGAAGGCCTGCGATAGCACAATCTCTGTTTCACTTCCTGGTTTATCTACAGCACTGGGGCCTGCCAGTAAACATTTCCTGATGACATGAATAACATGTGTGAAAGTGCTTTACGAACTGTAAAACAGGGCAAAATTCCATCATATTATTGATAACATTAAATTTCCTTCAGCAACTTATTTCACCTGTAGCCCCAATATTTATTTTTCATCGTTGTTGGGGCAACTATTTATTTAGTACTGAGAGAAAATTATTTCAGGCTGATGAAGCCCTGAAGTCTAAAAGGATCTACTTCAGTTCTGTATCGATATTACAAAGCTGATTCTGCCCCACAGTCTGCTGGGATGAAGGGCCTGTAATACCTTGGGGAACAGTGATCCCCTCTGGTTGGACTATGCAGGGCTGATCCTGAAGAATCCCAAAGCCCTGGAACCATTATCCTGATAAACAGGGATGGGTGACTGACAACTGCAACAAAATGGGACAAATTACACAGACAGTCATACCAAAGCTGGGCCTGCACCTAGCAAAGTGCTTTAAGTTCTGGGCTGCCCTGTTTTAATGTAGCCCGGAGTCCTAGTCGCGCTTAAGCTTACTTTGCCTGAGAATTCTGGCATGTGGAGAAGCAGCAGAGGTGAGCCAGTGAGAGTCTTAAGAGAGCACATGGAACCTCCAAGACCAGACCTCAGACTCCTTTTAGACTTCAGGACTTCATCAGCCTGAAATAATTTTCTCTCAGTACTAAATAAGTGGTTGCCCCAACAATGATGAACAATAAAGGGGCCAAGTCAGAAACATGCTTTTCTATTTGCTGCAAGCACAAGTGAGGAACTTGTACTGCCTGAACTGTGCAGCCTGGGCCCTTTTTCCCCATTTCAGAGGGGTTTGGGACTGAGTTGGCAGGGAGCCCACCTCTGGGTGGGATGCAGTGCATCTAAAAGCACAGATACTTGTGATAAGGGTCTTTCACCCTCACTTCTCACTCACAGCACAAGCCTCCAGATCCAGTAAATCAGGGGCTTTCACTTTATTTCATCCCTGCCCTGGAGTCTCCCCAAATTACCTGGAACAAATCTGAAAGGGCTGAAGTTCCTGTAGAGTGGAAGAAATATTGATTTGTGACAAGCACATGATCCAGGCTGAGGGTTAAACATAGGAGAGTGTGAGGCAGATGCTTATAGATGAGTAGCAATTGTGTGTAAACTGGTGGAGAATGCAGCCCTTTGCACAAATTTGTCCATGGACTAGCACCTATTTTTCAGCAGCTACCAATCCTTCATCTCTCAAATCCCTCAACCTCTGAATCAAAACCCACCGAAATTCTCAAACTGTCCGCCACAGCTCACCCTCCGGAGGTTCTGGAGCTTGAGGATCCCAACAGCTGAGTTTGGGGAAACTGCTTTTCACTGAGTACACTGACAGTGGGTCTGGAAATCTGGCCTCCAGTCCTGGCTCTGCCATAACCAGTTCCAGAAATGTAGGCAATTTGCTTCACCTTATTCTTTTTTTTTCCCCTTGGTAAAATGGAAATAATCATACCTAGAATCAAATAATTTTAGGTAAAGCATTGTCTCAAGGCTTTATATATATGTAAGTATTTAAAAAATGCATAAATACAATCCTGTCTGTGATAAACAGAATAAAGGCCCCTAAAAATGTTAATGTTCTGATCCCCATAGCGTTTGAATATGTTACATGGCAAGTAGAAATTAAGGCTGCAGATGGCATTAAGACCAGTAATCAGCTGACCTTAAAATTAAGAGATTCTCCTGAAATTTTCTGGGTAGGTCCAGTGGAATATAAGCATCCTTTAAATATAGAAGAAAGAGGTGGGAAGTCAGAATTCAGGGTGATGCAGTGTTAAGAAGGATTCTACTGTCTGTTGCTGACTGAATTTGGAAGAGGGCCACTAGCTAAGAAATGCAGGCAACCTCTGAAGGCTGGAAATGGCAAAGAAATGGGTTCTCCCCTCAGCCTCCAGAAGGAACCTTAATCTTAGGTCAGTGAGGCCCATTTTGGACTTCTGACTTTCAAAACTGTAAGACATTAAACAAGTTTGTGCTAATTCATTACAGTAGCGATTAGAAAACTAATTTAGCAAATTAGGAAACTAACATACTACCCATAAGATTGTATCATTGTTTACATTGTCATTATCCTTGACATCATCATCATCATCATCATCATTATCATCAAGACTATTTCACGGTTACTATTAAAAAATAAAAAAATAACAGATGTTGGTGAGGTTGTGGAGAAAAAAGGAATGCTTGTATACTGTTGGTGGGAGTGTAAATGAGTTCAACCATTGTGGAAGACAGTGTGGTGATTCCTCAAGAACCTAAAGACACAAATACCATTGACTTAGCAATCCCATTACTGGGTATATACCCAAAGGAACGTAAATCGTCATTCTGTTAGAAAGACACATGCATGAATATGTTCACTGCAGCACTGTTCACAATAGCAAAGACACGGAATCATCCCAAATACCCATCAATGATAGACTAGATAAAGAAAATGTGGTATGTATAATATACCTCACGGAATACTATGCAGCCGGAAAAAAGAATGAGATCATGTCCTTTGCAGGGACATGGATGGAGCTGGAGGCCATTATCCTTAGCAAAATAACCCAGGAACAGAAAAGCTCATACCATATGTTCTCACTTATAAGTAGGAGCTAAATGATGAGAACACATGGACACATGGAGGGGAACAACACACAGGAGGGCCTTTTGGAGGATGGAGAGTAAGAGGAGGGAGAGGATCAAGAAAAATAACTAATGGATTCAAGGCTTAATACCTGGTTGATGAAATAATTAGTACAACAAACTCCTATGACACACATTTACCTATGTTGAAAAACCTGCACATCTTGCACAAGTACCCCTGAACTTAAAAGTTAAAAAAAAAAAGACTGTATTTAAAATACAGCCTGGGAATGAGATTTCAAGCAATGTATAATTTTGCCAAAATGTTCAGAAACCAAATCAGATGGTATCTCATGGAGTGAGTGACAAAGGGATTTTATCTTTAAGAATGACATCATATTATTTCTATGCAAACACTGATGGTATTGTTCACATTATTTATTTATTTTACAAACCCTTTGGTACTAGTACAAAAGTATCCTTCAGAGCAAATTATTGTATAATATTATTAAGAGGTTTATTTAGAATATCTTAGTTAACATAGCTAAGAGATCTAAGGACTGGTCTTGGCTCTATCAATTATAAACTTCATAATTTATAGCCTATCACTTTACTTCTTTGGCCCTGGTCTCTCTTTTTGTAAAACATTTCATATTTGAACTAGATACTCTTTCTTAGATCACTTCCAGTTTTAAGAATGTTGAGTTTAATTTCTTGTTTTATACAATGGGAGATGATGACCTAGAGGAAATAAGTTTTATGTCTAATTCCTAATAATTCAGATATTTTTGGGGTAAGTTTTTAAAATTGAGTATAATATACGTATATAATTGTGCATGAATGATAAATACAGAATTCAATTAATTTTTGCAAAGTGAACACACCTCTGTAACTACCACCTAAATAAAGATATAGAACATTATGGCACCCAAGAACCTCCCCTATGACTTTCCTGGTCATTCCCTTCAAAAGGTAACTGTTATTTTGATTTCTATTGCAAGCGGGAATTAACATGGGGTTCACCCATGCTGCTGCCTGTAACTGTAATTCATTACTTTTTGTTACCGCACATTATTTTGCTGTATGAATATATAGTACCATAATTATCCATCTTATTGCTAATAGAAATGTGGGCTATTACCATTTGGAGACCATAATAACTTAGATTTCTCTTCTCAAGTTAATGTTTGTAAAATATAAAGCATTTTGTTCTATTTAATTGAACTGAGTATCCCTGGCTTATTTATTTTGAACATTCCTATTTTACATTTTCTGTCCAGCAGGGAGAAGTCTAAGAGACAAAATCAGTAAGGCTACAGCGGATTGGCTTCCTCTGGATACTGTACCTTATCCGTGTAAACAAGAGATTTTATAGTGACTTGTTTCAGTGTAAACAAAGAGGACTGGAATAACTGATTGCTGAGGACTCCAATCATGGCAGCATTGTATGATGTGACTGTAAAATCAGCATGACTGCAACAGCAAAGCAGCCTGAACCCACCTGAAGAATCCTCAGGCCACTTGATTTGATGATATAGTCAGTAGGACTGTTTGGTTTGCAAGTAACATAAATTCAAAGTTTCAGGAAGGAGGCTGGGCACAGTGACTCATGCCTGTAATCCCAGCACTTTGAGAGGCCATGGCGAGTGGATCACTTGAGGCCAGCAGTTCCAGACCAGCCTGGCCAACATGGTGAAACCCTGTATCTACTAAAAATACAAAAAACATTAGCTGGGCATGGTGGCACAAGTCTATAATCCCATCTACTCAGGAGTCTGAGGCATGAGAATCGCTTGAATCCAAGAGGTGGAAGTTGCAGTGAGCCAAGATTGCGCCACTGTACTCCAGTCTGGGCAACAAAGCAAGACTCTGTCTCAAACAAAACAAAAACAACTAAACACATACACACAAAAACATCAAAGCCCCAGGAGAAAAAGGCAGACTAAATTATATGCTAAGTAGGCTGCTTCACTGAACTGAAAGGCAAAAGTAAACCAGAGATGTAAGTTGTCACAGGATCTCTCTCCACTTCTTTGGTTCTCTTTCCACTGCTCAACCCACACAGTGAGTAAAATTTTACATCTTAACTCTCTCCTGGTCCTCATTCCTAGCTTGGCCCACTCAAGACCTGACTTGAATTAAACATCATCATGGTTGCTAGATCCCCAATTTCTGGATGGGATAGGGTAGAGGAGTGACAGGGAATGATTCCTAGAGAAAGGGGTGTTGTTGGTTAAAAGGAAAATGTGCTTGCAATATACATAGAAAACTTTGGAGAGGGACAGTCTATGGTAGTTATTTAAGAAGCGTTACTTAGTATTTCATGGATTATGAGTCAGGCTTTACGAGCCAAACTTGTTAAGAGTGGGGTTGATTTACGACAAGCAATAGTTGGCACTTTTTAATCCTGTGGTATAATAGAAAGAACAGCTCTGAAATCAGATAGGCCTAGCTTTCAAATTAAGTTCTGCCACTTCTGGCTGAGTTTCACTACACAAGTGGTTTAACCTTTCTGTAAAATGGGTATAATAATAATGCCTACCTTGTAAAGTTGCTTTGAGAATTAAAGACAGATGTACAAGAATCAAGCACACTGTTACATAATTTTTTCTTCCTGCTCTTTTCCAGTGTTCAAAGGTGAAATGGCATAATAAATTAAAGAGGGGTGGAGAGGAAGATTAAACCAGATTTCGAAGTGTTGCAGTCTGGTACTGACATCTCTAGCTGTGGGGTCTTAGGCAAGTCACTGTATCTCACTGTTTCTCAGTTTTCTGACAAACAAAAAAGAGAGGTTCAGGATCGGGGGTTTATAATTGCTTTTGGGGGGCCAAGTGTGTGGAGTGTGTGTGGTGGGGAAGGGTAGGAGGCAGTATGAGGGTAGGACAAATAGCAAGGAAAGTACCATTTGGTAGAATTTCTCCTACCTCCCACCCCTCTTTTAAAAATCTGTTTTATAGATTGAGGTTTTGCCTCAGATTTGTATTGGGAAAAAAAAAGGTTTGCTGTTTAAAAAATTAAAAAGCATCTTGAAAAATACCAGATGAGATGCTCTCCCAAGTCTTTCTTGCTCTAAAACATGAGGCTCTGCTAAATGCCTTCCATTGTTGAAGCTGAGCTGCCCCCAGAGCCAGGGGCAGCCTGGACATTTTCAGCAACCCATTAAGTCGTCTATTCCGGGACAGCAGGAAAAACAAACGCTACAAAGGGCCGTGGCTGAAACAGAAAGAGAGAGAGACTCATCCAGCTTGTCCAGAAAAAAGACCCAACACATTCTCTAAGAAGCATCCTTAATATAATAAAGGAAATGTCATCAGAACCATAAAGATGTCTCTTTCAAAGTGGATGAACAACCCAGCGTTGCTTAGATGACAGCTTAGGATTTCCCAGCTTCAACAGAGGACGGCTCAAGAGCCCAAAGCTGTCCTAAGTGGTCACCCTTACCAAAACAGTTGACCCTGTGTGGTAACTGTGAAAACATCTATGTCTGTCATAAGCTCCACTGATGATGGACGAGCCTAAACAGGAGATATTCTCAGAGGAATAAGGGATCTAGCTTGGGCATTTTGTGCTCTGTTGAGCTAGGTAGGACGCAGAATGAAAAGCAGATTATTGTCTTGATAAGAAATTCATTCTGAGAGCAACAACCACACGAGGAAAAGAAAGGCTCCATTATTTCTGTAAAGGAAGATCACACACAGATAATTTATATATTGAAGTCAGGTATGCTGGAAGGTAACTTAAAGATAATCTAGTCGGGTAGTTTTCAAACTTTTTTTGGAGTAGGTTTTCTAGCAGAAAGCTTAAAAATGGGATACAGTCAAGAAGTTTAACCGGAACATTAATTCAGGTTGAAGTAGGAGTGAGGGCATCAGTCCTGCCTGATCTATGCAAACACCTCCTTCTCGACCACAGCATCCCTTGTAGGACAGACTCTTGAGACACCCCCGTGAATCTTTGAGGGCTCCCAGAACAGTTTAAAAATCACTCATTAGTCCCACCGTCCCTATTTACAGATGAGAAAACTAAGCACAGAGAGGCCAAGAGATCTGCCCAGAATTCTGGGCATACTGAAAAGGAAGACCAAAGCTAAAGCCAGCTCTCCTGATATCAAGCTCAGCATTCTCACTATTATACAACATGGGGTCATTCCCAGAAGACTTTTGAAACCACCTGTGGTTCACCTCTTAGGAGTCACACAGTCGGATATAAACTGCTTAAAATCTCAATGAAGTTTCTTTTTTCGCTTGTCTAAAGAATATCTGGAAGGAAGAGAGGGAGGGAGGAAGGGAGGAAAGAATTATATGTCAGCTTCAAAAGCATGGGCAACTACCCCCACCCTCCATAAAGCCACACCAAAAATTGTAATAAGTAATTTGAAAGGCAAAAAGAGATGACATCAAAATGGTTATTTGTTCACTAAATTCAATGACTTCAACAAGTCTTGAAAGAAACACATGGTCGAAAGCCCCATCCATCCATTGATCCATCCGTCCAACTAGTAGACACTGCTCATACCCATCACTTGCTGCAGGGATATGGAGGTAAATGACCCTGGACTTTGAGAAACTCAGTTTTGAGGAGTATAGGCATGGCTTGATGCTAAATCTTATGTTGGGAACACAGTAGGAGAAGACAGACATGGAGAAGAAAGGAGGGAAGGGCAGGGAAGGGGAGAAGAGGGAAGAAGAGAGTATAATGGTGGTTGTGGTTAGTTGGGGAGTGTGGTGTGGGGTGAGAAGGAAGAATACCAGGTGGGCATTATGTGTGGGTGAGTAGGACATGAGAAAGAGTATTTCCATGGCTCAGAATGGGGCACATGCCCAGGAACACCAAAGACCAGACTGGCTACCAGCAGGCAGAGAGGATGATTTTTGGGATCCCAGGGTACAACAGGATCAAAGATTGTCATTTCTTTTTCCTCTACATCAGCAACTTCACTTACATGTGATTACAAATATACTGAATCTTTGATAAATTAAAAAGAGTTTCTTAAGCTCCTCATGGCATATAATCCTAGGATTATAGTATTTCATGAGTTGTTTAGGTTTGTTAAAGTGAAACATGAAAGAAACATGCTTTTGTTTAAGGCTGGGCACAATCTGTATTTCTATTCCAGTCAGGTCTTTCCCACACTTATCCCGTGATGCTAACATGTGACTGGCTGGGGTATGGAGGACACACCACCAGCTCATCCTTAATAACTTTGCAAAAAAGCATTTATGGGTTAGATGTACTTACACATGTAGGAATGGACTACATGTTTCCATGGGTTTAGGGCTTAAGAGATGGGCTTCAGATCCAGACAGACGGACATTTGAATCCTAGCTGCCTCTAACCATCTACAGGATCTTTAGAAAAGTATTTAACTTTTCTGATTCTCAAGAGGGGCTGATAACAATAAAGGTACCAAACTATTAGGGCTCCTTTGAGGATTACTTGAATTATACATTTAAAAAATGGCCATGATGACAATAGGCCCATGTGAGTGTGGGAAGTGGATGTTAGGGCCCCTAGACAGAACTGAGTTCTCTAAGCTGTGAAATCAGAAAAAGGAAACCTACCAGGGAAAAAAGGGAAACTTTAGTGATAGTGGTAGACTAAATAGCTTCCCTCCCCATTTTCTCGTGTCCATTCTCTAGGCCTGGGAATAAGACATCACATCGATTTTCACTGAGGAAAACCATCCTAGACATTTGCTTCTCACCAGGACAACTTATTTTTTGTTTCTTCCTCTGTGTAATCAAGTGCAAACAAAATCCAGATTCTAGTCTGTAACAATGGCCACATGGGGTAGGAACTAATTTCCTCTTGGAAACATTGAGCTTTTGGGTCATTTCCCTGCACTCTGATGACAGCATATCCCAACTTGTTTATTTGTTCATCTTTAATTGTTGCTCTATGTACACTTGACAGCAATTGAAGGTGCTCATGTACTGACTAAGCAGAGCATCAAAGAGTTTTTACAATTAAGGCAGCTTAGAATTCATGGTATATTTGACATAATTAATGTTTCAATGCATCAACTAAAGTTCATCCAAATCTGACTTTTGAGATCCTCTGCTCTTCTTAATAATATTTATGAACATGATAATGTTTCTTTCCCAAGGTCTGTCATATGACCTACTATTGGTGCTCCTTGAATGAACAATGAGACACCCCAGACTTGGAATAAATGCAATTGATCTGGACATTGAGAAGACAAAAGGCTTTTTCTCTTCAATATACAGAAGTCTTCTGTATTAGTCTGTTCTCATGCTGCTAATAAAGACATACCCGAGACTGGGTAATCTATAAAGAAAAAGAGGTCTAATGGAATCACAGTTCCATATGGCTTGGGAGGGCTCATAATCATGGTGGACAGTGAAGGGCACGTCTTACATGGAAGCAGGCAAGAAGGAATGAGAACCAAGTATCTTACATGAAGGCAGGCAAGAGGGAATGAGAACCTTAAAAAAACCATCAGATCTTGTGAGACTTATTCATTATGACAAGAACAGTATGGGGGAAACTGCCCCTACAACTCAATTATCTCCCACCAGGTCTCTCCCACAACACATGGGAACTATGGGAGCTACAATTCAAGATGAGATTTGGGTGGGGAAACAGCCAAACCATATCATCTTCTTACATTTCTCTGTTCCACTGTGAATAACAAATATTTTCCTGCATTCAAAAACTTTAGATTTTGGCCAAATTTTCACATATTCTTTCTTCACTTTTGAAAAGTAGAGATATAGACACAGAGTTGTACCCAGTTATTACTAACATTTTCAGAGAAGATGAAAAATGAATTCAGTGTATCCATTCCAGCCACTTTATTCCCCGGTTAATGTCCCTCCACAGAGCATACCTATACCAACACTTCCTAATGTACTGGTTTGAGGCCTGGTGCATTGGCTCACCCCTATAAAGCCAGCAATTTGGGAGGCTGAAGCAGGTGGATTGCTTGAACCCAGGAGTTCAAGATCAGCTGGGCAACATGGCAAAACCCCAACTCTACCAAAAATACAAAAATGTAGCTGGGCATGGTGGTACCTGCCTATATTCCCAGCTACTGGGGAGGCTGAGGTGGGAGAATCATCTGAGCCTGGGAAGTTGAGGCTGCAGTGAACCAAGATTGTGCCACTACACTCCAGCCTGAGTCACAGAGTGAGACAATGTCTCAAAAAAACAAAACAAAACAAAACCAAAAAAAAAACCTCTTTTTATTATTTAACTATTATTAACAAATTTTGCTAAAATGATAATCATTAGCTGAGGAAATAAAATAGCGTACCAAAGGTGAAACATATTACAATTTTGTATACAATAATTTCTTATCACTTTGGGAGTAATGCTCCTAAAAAATACTAATAAAAGTCATACTATAATAACAATAAAAACATATGTTTACTATTTAAAGCATAGTAAAAAACATTCTTAAAAAATCACTTTGTCCAAAACAAACTAGACTTGTCATTTTAAACCCCTGCTCTGGTGGGTAGGTGATACTTTTTCAGTTCTGCAGAAAACATTGTGGAGATTGATTCTCCCACAAGAATCATATTCTGCAGTCTGTATTGCTTTCCAAGGATTTCAAAACAACCCTTGATGTCTTGAAGTATACTGTCTTTTGCATATGAATTATTTTTATGTCATTTAATTCATGGTTTGTATGCTTCTCCTAATTGTCAGATACTAAGGGTTACATTTCTCTGGGCCTGATTTAATTATATATATCACTCAGGACACTTGGTTACAAATGGCAGAATCAAAACTTGAGCTAGGTTAAGCAATAAAAGAATATTGGCTCACTAGCCAATGCATGGGAAAAGTGGAGCTGGCTCAGGGAAGACTAGATCCAAAGAATCAGATAATGCTATCTTTCATTTCAGCCATGGGCATTTCCAGATTTATATTACAATTACACACCTAAAAAACACAGCAGAGCAATTTTGGCAGCTCTATATTAGAAAACATTTGCGGAAGAATTAGAATTTGCCTGGCTTGGTCATCTGCCCCCTTATCCTTGGACCAGTCTCTGTGGCAAGAACGTGAGGCACTGTGGTTGGCACCTGGTAAGACTCTAACAGTTGGAGAGATTCTCTCCTCAAAACTAAGAAGAGCTATTTTGGACATACATAGCAATAATATCCATGATCCCTTTATGAGGTATACACTTAGAGATCCTCCTTTTTGGATTATTCCTTAGATTGTCTCATGCTCAATAGTTTTTGGAAAGCAGTAATTGCTGTCAAATTCTTTTGCATAAAGAGGTTGAACTAAAATGTGCCTATAGGAAAGAGATCATTATTTTTAACTTTGACATACAAATTTTAAGCTTTGTTATCTCAAAACCACAGCTAACACAACCGCGGATTGGAGTGTGTCACTCTTCCAGCAATCCCCAACGAAAGCAGGAGTCTTGCATCAAATAAACACAAGCACTCACAGGACACGCAGTCTACTGGCCTTTCTCTGATGGTGCTCACCAGTTGAGTCACTATCCGTATACAGAAACCCAGCAAAAGCCTAGTTACACATGTACCTCATTTGTTATCCAGATCTTCACATTCAGGAATTATCAGTTGCTTGTTGACAGACTGATTGATAAAAGTTCCAAAAGGATTAGTATTCATTTTCTTTAAATTTTGGGGGGTGTTCATTTTCAAAAATTCTTGTCAGGCTGCAAGGCTCCCCTCCCTACATTTTTGTTTCTTTTTGCCCAGACCTTGGAAATTGCCTGCAGTTTCGGGGAGCACTGCTTTATATCAACATTACTGCTTATCACAAGACGATAATAAATACACTTCTGTGTAGATTGAAGAATGTAAATGAAGATTAAGCCCACATTACTTAAAGTGGAAACTATGCCATCAAAACAGAAAGAAACGGTTCAGCTCCACCTAGTTTCCAGGACCCCTGGTGGCTCCAGTGTGGTTCTAATTTTCAGCAACTGGGCCATGCCGTGGCCTTGGTCTGCCATCTTTTCTCAGAATGGATGCCAACTGCATTGGCAGAACACAATCCCCATCCATTTTGTTCGTACTTAACGTTTTGAATAAGCCAGTTATTACAAACAGGGGCAAACCTTCCACTACCCTTCTCATGCTAGTCAGTCTCTGATTTGCCGCCTTTCCAGGAACACAGGGATTCCTTTGAACATGATTCTACTGAAAAAAGACGCCATTTTAAGAAGATCACAAAATATAGGGTGGGGCAGGAGCCAAGATGTAGCATGAACTTTACTATGAAGGTCGGAGTGATTGGATGAATCAATGGCTGGTATTAAATTCACCTTATTTATCATGTATATCATATCATAGGGTCTTCTGATATTCTTTATGTGCTTCAAGTGGGCAAAGATTTCCTCACTGCTCAGGCTCAAGTACATGGTACACAGAAATTGAGCTTCTGAATTTCGCCACTGGCAGAATCCCAGCTTTTCTTCTTACTGATTCTAAGAACTCGGGCAAGTTTCTCAGCCCCCATAAACCACAATTTCTTCAACTGTAAAATGGGTCTTACAATTGGGTGGTTTCAACATTAATGAGACAATATAAGCATAACATTTAGCAAAGTGCTCATTAATGAAAGCTGCAATAGCTAAGCTCTAAATAAAACTCCAAATGATCTTAAGATCACAGTAATAAAGACGTCCTACAGCAGAAAAAAAAAAGCATTCATTTAATGGGTTGTGCTGGGTAGACTGTGAAAAGAGAAATATTAGACAATAGCCCTGCCTTCACTGGGCTCATCATCTATCTGGGGGAGCCAAAGGTAACACACAATACTCAAAGGTAATGCGCAATACACAACAGCAAAATAAAATATCAAATTACAGATGTGACTGCACATGTGAAAGTAGGTTAGAGGAGAGGATGGTTATTGGAAGCTAGGTTAGTGCTTCCTAAAACATAGGCCCTGTAATGGCAGGAATATTGTCAGTTGTGTCCAGGGGTCTATCTTCAATACTAGACCAACACCTGGCTCTTAGTGCATGGCCAATAAATATCTATTGAGTACGTAGATGAATGAATGAATGATTCGAATAACTAGTGGAAAAGCTCTGGAATTGGAATATAAAGACCGGGGTTTGAAACCCTGCTTCACAGCTCTGTCACCATAGATCATTTTCTTAACTTCTCTGAACCTCAGCTGCCTTGTCTGTAAAATGGCTGGACCACTCTCGCCCACTCCATTAGGTTGTCATACAAATAGACAACACATTTTGTATGAAAGGAACCGATCCACAGCAGGTACTTGAAAAATGGCAGTAAAAATATAGTTGTAAGGTGGAACTGGAAGCTTCAGAATGGGTAGAGATGGGACAGGTGGAAAGGAGCAATTTTAAGACAGCGTTTACCCATATGTCCCTTAACTTGGGGTTCTAAGACTAATAATGGCATCCAGGGAATAAGGGATGGACAGCTGTTTTTCTTTCCCGCCATGATAACCAATGGCACATGCCCCATTGCTGTTAACAAGATCAGTAAACTTGCCACATTCAGAAATCGACAATTAACCCCTTTTACAACACTTAAAGTCACAGGCCTTTCTGTTTTATATGGCGAAGCAGGCTGCTGAGCACATGGTTTTTATTATTGTCCTCCCCCCACTTAAAAAAAAAACCCAAAACTACTAATAATTTAGCACCTTATAGAACCTGTCCCTTTCTTAATGATTTTGCAGGGAAGCTCTGTGCACTGCAGCTGTCTTTGCAAGGGCCACCTCCAGGTCTGCCCTCCATGCTGCTTGGGGGAACTATATTATCTTTAGTCCTGCTTACCTTTCTAAATGTTTTATGGTTTACAGCTGTGGTGAAAAGCATTTTGGGGTCGGCAGAGATTTATTCCTCTTTTTAATGTTTTTACTAGGCTGAATAAACACATTCTCAAAGAATGAAACCTCTGGCCATGTTGGGAATATGGAAAGCTGGGCAACACTCTGTAATGGCAGCTCTCTCATGACTGACACTTGCTTATAACAACGAATGCCATTGTTGGCTCTGCATGGGACTGTGGTCAGAAGCTGCTCAGTGGGTTCCATAGCACCCAACCCATGAGCCACTCTGTCACAATCCTACCTAAAACCACCTTCCTCTTTGCAGGATCCCATTAACACCTGTAGGAAAATGCTGCCTTTTAATAGCTCTAGAAAGTCTGGAAGGCTGAGAATGCCTAATTGATGCTATTGCTTTGGCACTTTTACATCCAGCATGTGCTCATTTAAATATTTTTGGCAAATGGGTTCAGATAAAGTGAGTCTTTCTCCCAAATTGAAACCAACCCTTAATTTTTATGAGGTTTGTAAAACTTCAGCAAAATGATTTCTGAAAAAGGAAAAAGAAAATTATTTCCTTAAGCATGCTCACTCCGTTGATTTTGGCCAAGACTGCTCGTAGAATTACTAGTATGCTATGAGAAAGATTATTCATAAAGTGATTTGGAACTGGGTGGAATCAGAAAGTATTATAAATCTCTTCTCATGACATTCCTGCGAACTCTGCCAGGGCTGGAATAAAATAGGCCTGGAAGCCAATGGCTAGCATGCACCTGCACAGCCCACTGCAAGGCAAAATCTGGCCTGTCGGGTTGACCTTCTCAAGGCGTCCCCAGGTTATACTTCAAAGTCCACAGAATAAAGAGCTTTGTCTTGTTGAAGGAGTTTGGGGGGTAATTAACAGGCATAAGTCATCCTTGTAGACATAGACATATCAATTGGCAGCTTTGAAGAAACTGATGTGGCTGGCTCATTCCCTCCCAGTTTCAGTGTTTTTCTCTTCACGAGACCAGGGCGAGTCCTCTCCATAAAGAGCCATGTCTGGCTAAGACTAATGAGAAATGCCATGGATTTTGTCATTATCCTGCTTTCAGGCTACTGCCCTTTGATCTGCTCTCACTGTACAGTTGCATACCTAAGATAGCACAAGGTTGAATATATTATATTAATAAAACAATAATTTCAATGGGAAAAATACTTAAGAGCTTACGGGCTTGCAGTAATCGTGATTTTTTTCTGTAGAATATCAATAAAGGTTCCTTGATAGCTGTAAGTGTTGAGGGACCTGCATAGAGTTATAATGCCTAAAGGCCACTGTACAAATCCAGTCTTTTGAGTATTTAGAACTTTTGCTTCAGACAGCATTTCTTCTCCAGCCCACCTAGTTCGGACGTAGAGCGTAGGTTCTTGGACATTTTTACCATCTTTTCCGCCCATCGTTATGATAAAGTACAGTGCCATTCAAACAAAGCATACAAGTACTTACATACTAGTTCCTTTTCTATGATTGTTGATAATTACAAAAGCGGACTGCATACAGCCAGTTTGTTTCTCTGAACACTTGAGTTATAGTTGAACTAGGAAAATTCAAGATGTAAAAGAAATGCCAGGACCTTATTAGTCCTTTCTTACCAATTAAAGTCATAGTCCTTTCGACCAGCACTTGGCAGAGATCCAACTTCATGCATTTAAGGCAAGATTTTCTTTTGCCTCATCACATTTCTTTAGGAATAACAGTATGCTCACCAGCCATTCCTGATCATCTCCTCTCTTTACACATTTTCCTCATCTCATTCTCTTATTCTCAGAGGTTGGTCTTATTACTTTTGTACTAGGAACATATTCTAAGTGTGAGGTTTTTCATTCTCACCCCTTTTATCTCTGTCATTTCTGCCATCTTTTGTTGCCACGTTCCAGAAAAGAGGTTTCTCTCTTCTGTTTAAAATCTAACCCCTCTCTCTGGCCTCAGTAGCTTTTCTCTTCCCACTGCCTTCGGCATTTTAATTCCACAATGGTTGTTTTTTTCTCTCTAGCACCTTTAAAGCCTTCTTCTGGAAATGCTTAGGTGTTCTTAAAGACAGACAGACAGACAGACAGACACACACACACACACACACACACACTTAGTCTTGGAAATTACTACTCTGGTTAGCTCAATTTCCCTCCTCCCATTCACGGTCAGACATTTTCAGTGTGAGGTCTACTGTTATCACCTCCAGCTATTTCCCACTGTGTTTCTCCTTCATTCCTGTAAACTCGGCACCTCTTCTCATTCTCTCTCTGAAATGACCACTTGATGGCCAGCCAGCCATAGGTTCAGTCTCTAAATGGAAGACCTCAGTCCCTACTCAGATTTTCTTTGACAACATATGAGTTGAGCATCACCTGTTCCTGAAAAGCTCTCTCTCTCTTTGATGGTTTCTATGATCTTATACTTCCCTGGGTTTCCTTCTATTCTTTCAATAACTTCCCCCCATCCTGAATTCTCTTTCCAATTATGAGACTAACTGTACTTGTTCCCAATTATGACTGTAACATAAGGTTCAAAGGTTGTCCTCTACTCCTCCCTCTAATTATGCTATTAGGGAAGCTCTTGAGATTCAGTTATCCCTCAATCCTGATTGCTTTCAAGAACTGTACTATTTTCCATCCACAATAATTTCTTTTGGATATGTAACCATCACTTGTGTTGGTTCTGGCCCTCTGGAAAGCAGTTGCCAAGATCGAATTAAAAGTGCAAGAGATTTACTGTGGGCAGTGTTTGCGGAAAAGAAAGAGGGAGAGAGAGAGAGGAGCAGGCAGGGAGAACATTCAGACCATGATACAGACTTGATGTTTGAGAAAGAAGAGGGGGAAGAAGGGAGATTGAATGGGAAATGCTTAAACCAACATCAGCCCTCAGAATCTGGACCAGCCTAGTGGGGAGTCCACATGCAAGGACTGCCTCCTTACTACAGGAGGCTCACATGGGCAGAAAGGATCAGCTCTAATGCTGCTTCTAAGCTTAGTCATGGCTGAAAGCTGCCTGGGCAGAGGGTGACCTCAGCTTGCATGCTATGGCACATCCCCAAGGGGCTGCAGCTGGGGACTTTCAAATAATTGCTCTTCTTAGAGCAGTTATTTTCTTGAAGGGAGATCTCAAACACAACTCATACAAGACTAAGCGTAACTGCTCCTTCCCCACTCCTACCATATATGCATCTCTTTCACCTCTTTCAATGATCCCACTGCTTTCCTTGATATCAGCATTCTTCCATATTCCAAGCTAGAGAACTTCAGGTAATCTTTGGCTTTTCCATTACCCTCATCTCGTACATGTAATTTAATTTAATTACAAACCTTAATTTATTTTAAAATGCCTTTCAGCTTTATCATTCCCTTGCATGTCCCAATGCCACCATGCTAATCCATATAGGTTATTATCTCATACGGATTACCACCACGAGCTTATTACCTTCTCTGGCTTGTCTTCCTTATCCATTCCCTAAATGTCAGTATTTCCTAGGGTTCAATCCTTGGATCTCATTTTTTCTCACTTACAGGCTCATCCTAGATGATCTTATCCAGTAATCAATCTCTACTGAAACATCTACGACTCCAAACTTTTTATCTCTAGCCCCAGTTCTGTGTAAAGATCTAAATCAATGTTTCTCAAGCTTGAGAGTTATATGCTCTGCTTTTAAAGGGAAAAGAATTATATATACCTCAGCTTTATTTTTATTAAAAATGTGATATACATACTAACATAAAACAAAGTATAAACTCTTGGTAATAGTTTAGTTTCCTTACAGACTTTTTTCTATACATATTTTACATAATTGAGATCATATTATAAGCATATAAATGTGTATTTGTGTATGTGTGTGTGAGGTGTTGTATTTTGCTTTTTTTTTGAGACAGTGTCTAATGCTGTCACCTAGGCTGCAGTGCAGTGGTGCAATCATGGCTCACTGCAGCCTCAATCTCCCAGGCTCAAGCAATCCTCCCATGTCAACCTCCTGAGTAGCTGGCACCACAGGCATGGGCCACTAAACCTGGCTAATTTTTTGATTTTTTGTAGAGTCCCTCTATGTTGCTCAGGCTGGTATTGAATTCCTGAGCCCAAGCAATCCTCCCACCTCAGCCTCCTAAAGTGCTGGGGTTATACGTGTGAGCCACCGTGCCCGGCCTGCTTCTTTTTCTTGACATTAGAGCACAAGTATTTTTCACAGTCAATGAAACTCTTCATATACATTATTTTTTCATGGGTACATAACATTCTGTTCAATAAATGTGTCATATTTAAGCTATTTCACAACACTGTCTAGTATTAAATAATGAAGCAATAAGTAACTTTGTACATAAAATTATGTCCGTATTTGAGAGTATTTTTTCAATTCAGTTCCCAGAAATGGGAATGTCGATGCCATCATTTCAGAGATAAGACAACCTAGGTCCTAAGAGTTTGAATGATTTTCCTATGACTGCTCAGCCTGAAAAACATAAGGGATGAGAAGTGAAACCTCAGCCTTGGGCTACTTCCGTTGCAGCAGGCTATCAATGCTGAGTCATGAGGTGGAGTTGGGAGGCTTTCCTAGGATTCTTCAGGGGTAGAGGATCTTAGAGCTACAAAGGCATAATTTATGATCTGGCTCACTGAAAACTTCAGCCTAATTTGGGACACAGAGATGCAGGTACATATTAGCATGTGCTGTGTGGGGCCTCTCAGAGGGTCGTAAGAGTAACCTAGGCAGGTACCATTTTTCAGTCTGTATTTGTGCCAAAGTCACATTTGCATTCATACCACTGTTTTAGTCTTCTCCTGGCTTAGAAAGGCTACAGAGGCTCTTCATGGCTAAGCTCTACCATCCAACCTTTTAAAGACAGCGTGAGCTCCTATTCAAAAGCAAATCAAGGGCATCATGTGTCTGTATCTGTAGCTTGTCCTCCACCCATACTCTTGGCCCAGAGCTGCTGCTATTGGGAAATGTCAGGTGCTGTTTCTCTGCAAGCTGTGGCATATCTGCCTTTATCTAGGGAGGGATGTGTTTCTTGTTTGGATCCTAATCAAAAAGTGACTTTTCTGGTCAAAGGGAGTAAAAAAATGTCCTTCTTTTTGCTACAGCATGAAGAAAGGGGAAGAGTGGGGTTACAGTTCACAGAGTATTCAGCCACATGACAGTTCTTAAATTAGAAAGTAAAAGTAGGCATCTATAGCTTTACAGAAGGTATTGGTGGCAGCTGATTTAAAAGAAAGACTTAAAAATAGACCAGGGTTTCTTAACCTCAGCACTGTTATCATTTTGGGCTGGGTAATTTTTTGTTGAGAGGGGCTATTCTGTGAGCTATAGGGCTTTGAGCAGCATCCCTGACCTCTACCTACGAGATGCCAGCAGCACCTCCCTCGAGTCATGACAATCAAATGTCTCCGGACATTGTCAAATGCCCTCTGAGGGTCAAAATCATCCTCAGTTGAGAACCACTGAAATAGTCTCACAGGTTCCAAAAAAGAAGGCAACCAATCCCAAATGCAGGGGCAAATGAAAAGAAAGGTACAGGGCATGAAAGATGCACAAACATCTATGACAAGAGGACTCCAAATCAGGTAAGAACAGAGGCTCCTCCTTTAGTCATTCCAGCTAAGGGTCCTCTCCAAATCCACAATAAGAAGAGATGAGCATTCTGCCTTAATTATAGAAAGAAGCCCTCTCCATAGTGATTATTATATATACATCATGCCTATTAACTCAGTAATACCATGTGTATTGTTCTCAAACCAGAACATGGCTTCTGCCAATCTTAAAAATCCTTCTGGAATTAAAAAAAAATCCAACATTGTTTCCACAGTTTTTGAACTACATAAATCTTACGGAAAATTCCAATCAAGGCCAGGCACGGTGGCTCATGCTTGTAATCCCAGCACTTTGGGAGGCCGAGGCAGGCAGATCACTTGAGGTCAGGAGTTCAAAACCAGCCTGACCAACATGGTGAAACCCCATTTCTACTAAAAATACAAAAACTATCGAGGCATAGTGGCAGGTGTCCGTAATCCCAGGTACTTGGGAGGCTGAGGCAGGAGAATCACTTGAACCCAGAAGGTGGAGGTTGCAGTGAGCTAAGATCACACCACTGTACTCCAGCCTGGGCAACAGAGCAAGAGTCTGTCTCCAAACAAACAAACAAAAAATCCAATCAAGATTCTCTTGTGCAGACAGCGAGACAACCTGTAAGAATGCTGAAACTGGCCTCTATCTATTTTGATGCTCCATGTATTGATATCTTAGTATTAAAAAGGATAGAATAAGCCATCTAATTAAGCATACCAAATTTCCAGTACAACATCCTTGGCAGATGATTGAAATCCTTTAAGAGGCAGATTATTCCATTGCTGGATAGCACTACTTACTTACACGTTTTAATGTTTGGGGGTAGAATCTGTCTCCTAGGAATGACCACTTGTTGGACCTGCTTCTGTCCCCTGAAGGTACATGCAATAAGCCCATGCCCTCATTCAGATGTCTGAAGGTAGAACCTGAAATCACCTATTAAGTCTTCCCTTCATCACCTCTTCGCCACTCTAATCAAACATTCTCAGTACACTCAGCTGTTTCCACATGCCATTTGTCACCTTTCTCTCTAGCAGTCATTTTTCTCTTCCTCCTTTGAATGCTCCTTCCTCAAAATTAAGACTGCATGTCATCCGCACCTCATCATCATACTCAACAATGATTCTAAACATGTACCCCTTTCATCAAGGCCCCTCTGTCACCTCTCACTCTCCTTGTTGGACTTGCCTTTAACCTCAGAGACATCAGGCATCATGCAGGTGCAACTCTCAAAATCGTATCTTTTCCTTCTGCCCCCTCTTACCTGCCTCCCAAGACCTACGCTTACGAACATATCTGTCTTTGGTTCTCTTCTTATCTTTCCCCCAATCAGAGGAGGGTGAGGTCCTGTCTCCACCAGTCATTCTGTCTGGTGTCTTTAGTTTCTCCCTCCCGTTGTCCCCTTCTCATAGCCTACCCTATGAGTAGGCTCTCCATCTTAAAAGTGAATCAACAAACGTGGCCATCCCTCTTTCCAACTGGAGCACTATCCTACTGAGTCTCCTTCCTCCACATCTTAGCTCTACTTAGAGTCATCCACATTTGAAGCCTCATCCTCTTATTTCTCACTTCACTGCAGTCACTATTCTTATACCAGGCCCTGCATGTTCCTTTTGCTCCACACATACCCAAAGATCTGTGGGTCTCCAAACAGACCATTTTGCTTCCCGGGTCTGCAATGATCTCCCCTACTTGTCTAGTTGGGAAACTTCTATTCCTTTTTGAAGACCCTCAGATGCCATTTTCTTTGCCTGGCTATTCCTAGGGAGATAGGAAGAGAATCAAACCACTATTATAGTTGTGTTTTAAGAATTAAATGAGATAATATACACCAAGAGCTTAGCACAGGGAGTGGCACACAGCAAATGCTTGATCAATTGTAGTGATGATTATTCTTGGTCCCTTAGGTAGACTCTGCTTCTACTTCTCTAGGTGTTTGTTACAGTGTCCAGATATTATGTTTTATTTGTCCCAGCAGGTGACAGTTTCTATGCCAGTACACCAGACAGTTAAGGGCAGGGACATCATCTTTTCACCCATATGTCCCTCACATTGAGCATCATCTTGAGCATGTAGTAGAACTCAATTAATAGCTAATAAATGAGCAAATGACTGCATCAACACAAGGCAATGATTGTGTATTGAAATTAACTAGGACATGCTGGTTCTGTGGATGGCTCTTGCCTTTTCAGCAGTGATATCACGTTTCCAACCTCTGACTTACCTTCATGAAATTAGAAATGGCTTAGAATGCCAAAGGGAGACAGAATGTTCCCTGAGGCTGCCTCCCCAGTGGGTAGAACAACCGTGTTGGATCTTGGGGGCTTGAGTGAACCCCTGGCTGGGCTTGGTGCTATCTGTCCTTTGTGGGCTGGGGTTGCCCTGAGCAGCCAGCCTCTTTGGGTTCAGCTGTGGGCCAGACACTGAAGGTGGAACAAAAGCGGCATTGATGCCCCACTCACAAAGCAGACCCTTAGGGGAGGATCAGAGGACGTGCCTGTCAGCTTTTCTCTTCCCAGACACAGAGCTCAGCTCCACCTCTGCCTCCAGGGTCTGGGGTAAAGTCAGCCACTGAGGTTCAGGTGGAAGGGATAGGTGAGGAGGGGTATGAAAGTCCTCAAAAGAATGTTGCTTGGTAGTTAAGAAATGGAGATGAATCAGTGGACATTTCATTCTGATGACAGAGTTGATCATTGTTTTAAGTATCCAACGGAGTGGTCAGAGCCAAAGAGCTGTGCTCCGACCTTTTTATCAAAGAACCATTTAAAAATCTTACATCTCCCTGCCTTCAAGAACTTATACTTGACATGTTTTTTGTCTAATATATAAATTTGCAGTGGCTATGGGAAAGTTATTCATCTACTGAACCATACTATGTGCTGAATACTATGCCTCCCTACGATGTGCTTTGCATATTGTGCCTTTTTTTCCCTTATAACAGTCCTATGAGGAGGATATATTCTTTCTATATGAGAAAACTGAGGCTCAGGTAGTTTAAATAACTTATTTTAGACCAAACATCTTATAAATAATTGTAATAGTTAATCAGCTTCCAAGGTCACCAACTTTTTTAATGATCTCAATTAACTCACAGCTAAGTAAAAAAGTAACTGTTGCCCTTGTTGTTATTCAAATAAAAATACTGCTGTAAGACATGTTAACCAAAATTTGTTAAAATTAGCATATAAATATATCAAAATATAGGTGCTAAGGAAAGCTTCTAACTCGCATGAGAATAAATTTTATTTTTACTTAATCGATGTAACTTGAGACAGAAACAAAGAAATGTGTTACTCTGGTTATCCTGTGTTGCCTTTTAAAAACAAAATGGGGCGGAGAGATCCAAGATGGCCGATTAACAACAGCTCAGGATTGTAGCTCCCAGTGAAAGCACAGAGAGCGAGTGAATGCCACAATTTCAGACGAATTTCTGTGGCCCACGAACTGGGAGATTCCTGGCAGAGGAGCCACATGTGTCGCCAGCACGAATCTTTTGGCCGGCGCAGCTGTTTTCCAGTGCCCCAGCACGGCGCAGCGCTTCTCAGTGCGGAGTATATGCGACTGGGTGCCCTTCGAGTCGGGCTCGGCTGGTCCCACCCCCACAAGGAGAACAGCAATTGGAAGCGCTGAGGACCGAGAGTTTCACAGTAAGCACAGCTGAACCCGGGAAGACCAAGCTCTCTGGGGAAGGGGCGTCTGCCAAAGGAAAACTAAGAAACAGAAAAAACTTCATCACCAACAAGC
>CAUYLG010021876.1:0-42137 GCA_963573385.1 Cacajao melanocephalus
ACTACAACCCAGATGATTTGCAAACTAAGACTTATCTTGACTTCTGTAAGCCACTTAAGTAACAGTCAAAGTGACAATATATCCACAATGTGGCCTCTGGCCCTGGGAATGTCCAGAGACCCACACTCTCCTCTCTGCCCAGGAGATAATTTACGGAATCCCCTAAATGTTTGAACCCCTTCACCCTCACCCCCGCCCCTCACCCACAACTCTGCCCAGAAAGTGATTTGCAGAATTCACTAGCCCTCGGAATGTCTAAGGCTCCTCACCCCAACCCCCGCCACATACCCTTACCCGGGAGAAAGGTATAAAAGGTATTGACACCCTCCCTCCGGAGCCATGGGTTGGAGAGACGTGAGTCCTCCGTGGTCGCCCGCAGTAAAGACCCTGCAATTTGGCCTACTTTTGTCTTGGTGTTAACTTTCTACGCTCGGTTCAGTACAACAAGATCATCAAGATTCCTTTAAGGAAAAAACAATTTAAAGCAGTATTGCCCTTCTCCATACCTAATGCTTTAACACTGTTTGCTGAATAGGTCAAGTAAACAGAGAAAAACTAAAGTCTGGTTAAAAAAAAAAACACACACACACATAATTCAATCACCCAATCTAAGTTTACTAGCAGTTAAAGAGCTGAAATTAAAGCTGTGATACTAGCATTAAAAACTTTCTCTGCTCAGCTTATAAATATAGTAACTTGGCTTACTCAGTTTATCTACTACAGAATCTTAAAGCAGCTTTAAGTCTAATTTTAAGCCCACAGCT
Organism: Cacajao melanocephalus; assembly: GCA_963573385.1. NCBI lineage: Eukaryota > Metazoa > Chordata > Mammalia > Primates > Pitheciidae > Cacajao > Cacajao melanocephalus. The sequence continues at coordinate 765 of CAUYLG010021876.1, forward strand.
CACTGCCTGGCCTATGAGTTTATGGCAATGGACAAGCAGACTTACAAGTGATAACATCACTGCTTAACCAACACAGAAACAGAAAAATCAAAAAGAGAAATAGAATCAGTAAGAGAGAGAGAAAAAGAAAGAGGTAAGCAAGGTTGTAAAACTAAGTCAAAAGATGTTAAGGCATGTCCAAGTTGTCAGTGAAAGTTGTGAAAAATGTTATAGAAGGGAATTTATGCAAGTAGGTTGTATAAATTTTGTTTTAAAGGTCTAAGCAAGTTTTAAAACATTAATTGTAAAAGGAATTCTGTGTATAAACATACTGGTTAAAAGTTAAAGGAATATCCAGTTTTTCTGTAAACTGGCTACAAGTTTTTCTTAAAGCACTAAACTGTTCTTTTACAAAGATTATAAAAAGTCTCCTAGCACAGGCAAAACTACTAGAATTTCCAGCACACCAGCACCAGCCAAAAGACTGCATCCTCATTAAAGGATGGAAAGAAGAAAAAACCCAAGCCAGACTGAGAGAAACCCTGCAGGACGATGCAGCTTTCTTAGACCACATAAGCCCCAAACTTCACCTGAGGAATGCTGAAGAGGATGACGCAAAAAGCTAAGCGAATCCTGCTTAGGATTTGTTTTTTATTCTTTCACTTTGCCTGCAACCTGTACTTGCTACACTCTATCAAGCTCATTTTCTAATCCACATTTTTCTGCTCTGTAACTTAAACTAACACCCCCTTCACAGCTTCTAACAAGGCAACTACTTAACTAAAAAGGATTAACATACCCCCAGTAAAGTTTCTCATTAATGGCATACAGTAAACTGAAATGCCAAGTAAGACTACAGGACAAACATAAAAGATTCATAGTTACACTTCTAGCTGTTACACTCTCAGCCATAGTCATCCTGGCAATAGCCAGTATTGCAGTGGCATCTGTTACTGAGTCAGCACTAACAGCTGCTTTTGTGGATAATCTGGTCAAAAATAGGGAAAGGTGTACAAGATCCTCTCTCCTGGTTAGACCCCCATTCCTGGGAGTCACTCTTTAACTGGAAATAACTGTTGCTAATTGTAGTCATAATTGTCTTACGTTATTTATTAATCCTAGGATGCAAAGCTGGAATAAAAGCAAGGACCCCATCGCCTGACAGACCCATAGCTGAAGGAATCAGTGGCTGGCAGACAGCAAAGCCTGATACTGTTGAAAACAAGGGGAGAATTGTTGCTATTCACTCGGGGGTGAGGCAAAATATTATGGAAAATAAGGAAAGTTATAGATTATAGTCTCAAACCTTTTGGAAGGCCGAAAGGTTTTATTGCCACAGGCTGAAGGCAGCCAGCCAGTCCATTAAGTTAGAAAGAGATAGAGACCCATCAAAGGGCTTACCGCAGACCCATTCATCTCTACTCTGTTTACTCATGTTAACTTTGTGCTGGATGGCTCTCTCTGGGGAAGATCAAAGGGGAATTATCTGTTAATAACATTTACTCTGGGCCCCTGAACCTAAAGCTTTTGTCAGTGGTATAACCACTCATCTAACCGTGTTAATTATCCACAAGTGTGTTAACTTAGAACCTCTGTTGTAAAATCTTGGGGGAATAAATGTGTGGACAGACAGAAGGTCTGGGTTGCTTGGTTGCATTTCACCCTCTGAAAGTAGCCAATGGCCATCCCTAGCCCACTTGAAACACAGTAATGGTGTGAGAGTGCATTCATTCATTCGTCATCGAGTCAGGGTCTGCAGGTCAGACTTCTGCAGACGATGAGCGACATCTCACAGGTTGGCAACAGGTGAAAAGCCACACCAGGGTTGAGCAGGAACATATGTAGAAAGGGCAAAGTGCAGAACGTATGCAAGGAATGGAGGACCCAGGACGGGAGACAAACTTCGGCTCTGAAACTAAGAAAAAGTTTGGAAATGGATCACAGAGGGCCTTAAATACCAAGCCCAAAGGCTTGGGCTGTACTCTGAAGACAGAGGGGAGCTGCTGATCGTTTCTGACTGGGAAGTAGCATGACTGTGCCCCAAGAGGACAAAGATCCTGGCAGTGCATCTGCAATTAACTTCCCATAAGAGCAAGATAAACACTCTTTCTCAGGGCTGTGGTGCATCTATATATGAGGATGACTCTGTATCTAAATCTCAGAACAGTGTGGGAGTGGGTGGCAAACTGAAGGAGGTTAAACTAGTCCATTGAGGCTGGGCACGGTGGCTCAAGCCTATAATCCCAGCACTTTGGGAGGCTGAAGCAGGTAGATCACTTGAGGTCAGGAATTCAAGACCAGCCTGGCCAACGTGGTGAAACCCATCTCTACTAAAAATACAAAAATTAGCCATGTATGGTGGCGCACACCTGTAATCCCAGCAACTCAGGAGGCTGAGGCAGGAGAATTGCTTGAAACCAAGAAGTTGCAGTGAATTGAGATTGTCACTGCACTCCAGCCTGGGCAACAGAGTGAGACTCCAACTCAAAAATAAAATAAAAATAAATTCGTCCCTTGATCTATAGATTTCAGGTTTGGGGCAGGGTCTATAGCAATTGGTTTGGTTTGTTTTGTTTTGAGATGCAGTCTCACTCTGTCACCCAGGCTGGAGTGCAGTGGTGTGATCTCAGCTCACTGCAACCTCTGCCTCCCAGGTTCAAATGATTCTCCTGCCTCAGCCTCCCAAGTAGCTCAGACTACAGGCGTGCACCACCACGCCCAGCAAACTGGGTTTTGTTATTGTTGTTCATGTTTTTTTTTGGCAGTCTCAATATGTTGTTGCCCAGGCTGGAGTGCAGTGGTGCGATCTCAGCTCACTGCAACCTCCACCTCCTGAGTTCAAGTGATCCTCCTGCCTCAGCCTCCCTAATAGCTCGGATCACAGGCATGTTACCACACCCAGCTAATTTTGTATTTTTTGTAGAGATGGCGTTTCACCATTTTGGCCAGGCCGATCTCTAACTCCTGACCTCAGGTAATCCACCCAACTAGGCCTTCCAAAGTACTGGGATTACAGGCGTGAGCCACTGCACCCAGCCAGCAATTGTATTTTTAACAAGCTCCTGTGGTGATTCTGATGTGCAGCCAGGTTTGTAAATCACCTGACTGTGTGATATCTAAAATTGTTTACATTTATTGTGCTGAGATGAACTGGTGGCAGTGATGGGATATCAGTGGTCAGAGGTGAAGAGAGGAAGGTCACTTAAGACTGCTGCAATGGTCTAGGCAAGAAGTAATGAGAATGTGGGCTGGCGGCCAGAGACAATGGGAAAAAATGACTAATGGAAAACACCAGCAAGGCAGAATTGAGAGAATGTACCTAGTAATTAGAAGTGAAGGGTAGGGGAGGAGGAAGAGGCAAGCATGACTACTACAAGGTTTTGAGCCTTGAGCAGGGCAGTCACAAATTTAACGCAGACCAGGAAATTATTAATTTCAATTTTCGCCTTCCCACTCTCTCTAGCTCATGTAAATCCAGTATCTATGGGTCTGATAACTACTAGGTGAAACAATGATATCCCAAACCTTTCTCACAACAGGTAACATTATTACCTATACAGTATGTCACAGGCACTGTGCCCGACATTTCAATCTCCTTTAATTCTCACTAATAGGTAGCTCTAACACCTCACTCTTTCTTTGGGCCATTCATTACCTTATCTAATCTGCAAACTACCCTGAATCAGAGCTACTATCATCCCCATTTTACAGGTGACAAGACTAAAACTTAGAGAAACAAAGGAACTTCCCAAGGTCACTAAGCAAAAGAGAGAGCAGATATTCAAACCTAGGCAGTCAGCCTCAGAACACAAGCTCTTAGCCACTATGCTGCCCTGTAAAACAGTGGTCAGATCTGGAAACAAAAGTGAAAGTGAGGCAACCATGCATCACAATCTGCCTAGAACTTTCAGGCAAGCGAAAGAAAGACACAAGTTCTATTTTAAAACACTGCCTAAGACCCAAATAGACTGTAAGTTTAAATGTTTAACAACTGAGGGGGATTTTTTTTTTTTCATCTAGCCCAAAATGTCATGAAGGTGATTTTTGTTTGCCTTAGAAAATAAATTAAAGGGACATGATTTGTTTTTGTTATACTAGAAATTTCTCTCCGTACCCTTTATCGAATGAGAATTGCTGTGCCTTGTGAAGGTCTGTCAGGAAATGATTGCACAATTGTGCCAGTTCATGCTGTCTGCTTGTCATGGGATTTCCTCTGGGCCTTCTTGTGGTCACTGTGCTGACAGTGGAGCGGGGGCTCTCATCCTTATCTCGGTATAGACTCACATTTCAACATAATCCAATACAGCCAAAAGGCAAATTATGCTAGTGGGAAAGTTTTCCATACTTGCCAGAATTCTAAGCAGCTTTGTGAAGCCTCCTTTCCCTGACAATCTCTTTAACCCATAAGGTCGATCATATCTAGGTGTCATGTGTTAAGTATAACAGTGATTTGTGTCCATGTTCTCTAGTTGCGTTACAAATGAAAAGATTTGAATTGTTCGATGCATCCAACACTTTACTTACTCCACACCTTTCTGCAAAATGCTCAAAATAAACCTGTCTACATTCTGTTCAAATGAAAATTTTAGTCATACTTTACATTTATTATTAATATAACATGCTATGTAAATGTACAGGAGCCTGACAAATGACAATCTACTTACATCATTTAAATAATACAAATGCTTGCTGCAGTCCTTATTAGTACACAGCTTTGTTATGGCTTCTTAAAAATAATTTTAAAAAGTGCATGACTCTTGTGGGCTACTCTGTTTAGGAAAGATTAAAGATAACACATTTCTAAGAATCAGTTAGCAGTTGTATATAAGTTCAGATTAGAAAATATTAAATACAGGGAAAAAATACTTTAAATTAGGTTAATTTAGATATGAAAACATTTATTTTATTTATTTTTGAGACAAGGGCTCTCTCTGTCACTCAGGCTGGAGCGCAGTGGCACAAACACATTGCAGCCTGGACCTCCTCAAGTACCTCCCAACTCAGCCTCTCGAGTAGCTGAGACTAACGGCACACACCACTATACCTAGCTAATTTTTAAATTTTTTATACAGATGAGTTCTCACTATGTTGTTCAGGCTTGTCTTGAACACCTGGCCTCACATAATCCTCCCATCTTGATCTTCCAAAGAGTTGGGATTAAAGGTCTCAGCCACTGCACCTGGTCCCATTTTACTTAAATATCTAATTCAAATCTTCAGTGTTCTACTTATTTGGTGTGTTAATTCCATTATACAAGGTCTTATTTCAGTAATTTCCAGATTGCACCAGACAAGATATAAAAAAATTCGACTCCAGTAAATAATATTATCTGTCCTCATGGACCAAGATGAAAAGCTTCTGCTCCCCACATGGAAGCCACAATAAGAAAACAATCTCTCTAATCCACTAGCAACAAGCAGGTGATACTGTAGTTCAGAATAATACTAGGATGTTCACATTCTAATTCCAGCAAACAAGGACTGACTTTTCAAAATCCAACACTTGTTAAGAAATGTGGAGTACAACTTCGGTTAAGGAATGCTGAGGTCACGGATAAAGTGTCACAGATGTTGATGCCAAGGGTACAGATACTGAAAAAGTAGCCCCAATAAGGTGGCAGGATTTGGTTGTGGTGTCTTTCTTTCAATAACAAAAGCATCCAGAAGGTCCAGGAGCAAGTTTTTCTCAAAATGTCATGACATCCTGCTGAATCTTCTCCCACTAGGCCTGCTGGGACCAGAGAAACCGATCACATTTTTCAAGCATGCTTTGTATCAAGGCCCTGAAATCCCAAAGAAAAGAAACAAGCAAATTTAGTTGTCATTGTTCATTCTTCACAGCAAACATAAAAACCTACAGAGTCTTAGAGGATTCAAAAAGTTGACTGAGTCTGTGCATCAAAAGACACAATCCACACAGTGAAAAGAAAACCTACAGAATAGAAGAAAATAATTGCAAATCATATATCTGATAAGGGGTTAATATCCAGAATATCAGAGAACTCTTACAGCAACATCTACAACAAAAACACCCAACCCGATTCAAAATGGACAGGACTTGAATAGGTATAAGCATATGAAAAGATGCTCAACATCTCTCTAATCATCAGAAAAATGCAAATCAAAACCACAATGAGAGAATACCTGACACCCATTGGGATAGATACTATGTAACAAAAACCAACAGAAAATGACAAGTGTGGAGCTAGGACATGGAAAAACTAGAACCCTTGTGCACTGATGGCAGGAAAATAAAATGGTGCAGTCTCTCCAAGACAGTATGGTGGTTCTTCAAAAATTAAAAATAGAATTACCATATGATTCAAGAATTCCACTTTCAGGTATATACCCAAAAGAACTGAAAACAGTGTCTGGAAGACATATTTGTATACTCATATTCATAGCGGCATTATTCACAATAGCCAGGAAGTAGAAGCAACTCAAGTGTCCATCAATAGATGAATAGATAAACAAAAGGTGGCATACATATACAATGGAATATTATTCAGCCTTAAGAAGGAAAGAAATCCTGACACATGCTACAACATGGATAAACCTTGAGGATGCTATGCTCAGTGAAATAGGCCGGTCGCAAAAGGACAAATGTGTTAATTCCACTGAGCTGACGTATGTAGAATAGTCAAACTAATAAAAACAGAAAGTAGAATTGTGGTTGCTAGGGGCTAGTTAGAGGAAATAAGTGTTGTTTAATCAGTGTGGAGTTTCAGTTCTGCAAAATGAAAAAGTTCTAGAGACTGGATGCAAAACCATGTGAATACAGTTAATACCACTAAGCTAACATTTTTAAATTGTTAAGATAATAAATTTTATGTGTATTATACCACAATTAAAAAAAAAGGACTGAGACATTAGGTATCTGGTACCAGTAATATGTTTTTTTTCAGACAAAGTTTCGCTCCTGTTGCCCAGGCTGGAGTGCAATGGCACGATCTCAGCTCACTGTAACCCCTGCCTGCCAGGTTCAAGTGATTCTCCTGCCTCAGTCTCCTAAGTAGCTGAGATTTACAGGTGTCTGCCACCACACCTGGCAAATTTTTTGTATTTTTTTTTTTTTTAAGTAGAGACGGGGTTTCACCATGTTGGTCAGGCTGGTCTCGAAGTCCTGACCTTGGGTGATCCACCCACCTCAGCCTCCCAAATTGCTGGGATTACAGATGTGACCCACTATGCCCAACCAGGTACCAGTAATATTTTTAAAGAATCAAGGATACATCAGATGATTCAGGTTAATCTGAACACCATCCTGGTCAGAATTGTGAATGAAATACTGCTTTAGCCTCTTCCCTTAATTACCAGATCAGTATCAGTCTCCTCACGTTAGTGATGGGTCGGAACTAGGTGATCTCCACATCTACCTCTGAAAGTCTGTGTTGTTATACCTTCTCCAAGCACCATGCAGAGGGCAGGACAAACTGGTATTACCTCTGCCTTTTCTCAGCAATCCTCAGGATATCACAGGTTCTGGTAAACTTCTCTGACAACTCAAGGGCCAGACCACACTCCTGTAGCAGTGACCAAGCCCGATCTGGGCCCATGGACTTAGCTAACAGAAGTGCCACGTTCTCCACATTGATGGGGGAAGGCCCATCACTGAGGCTCCCATTTAGTGACTCCTGGGGGCCTGGCCTCGTGCTCTTGCTCTGTATGAGATGAAGGAGAAGCTTCCATTCCTCCACAGTCTCTGGGATCCAACCTAAACACACACAGGGAAATTATGTTGGTTTTGACCACTCTTAGCACACTGACCGCACACAGGAGATACTCAAAACTGAAAATATTTAATACCAAAACATAAAAATATCCAAGAACATAATTGCATCATCCTAATACAAGTTGTTTTCTGAAAATTTGTTGTATAAATTCTTCATGATAAAGAGAAGCCACAAAATTAACTTCAATTTTTTTTTTTTTTTAAGAGAGACCGGGTCTCTATGTTGCTCAGGATGGTGTTGAATTCCTGAGCTCAAGTAATCCTCCCACCTCAGCCTCCCAAAGCGCTGGGATTATAGGCATGAATTACCTCACCCAGGCAGCTTCAGAATTCTTTCAACCACTCAGTAATTGCCCATGGCATATCCTATGCTAGGCACTGGATAGGTAATGATGAACAAAAGAGACACAATCCCTGTACTCTTGTGGAGCTTACAGTCTATTATAGGAGACAAAACTTAAACATGTCAGTATATACTTATATACTTTGCTAAGCACTATGAAAAAAATGAACAAGGAAGCATTAGAGAGAATGGCTGACTGCCTGGAAGATCTGAGAAGGGCTCTACAAGGAAGTGACATTGAACAGAAAGCTAAAAGATGAGACAAGCTTAGAGGGCATGTGCATGGGGCCCACATAATGTGAAAACCTGGAGTAAGGGCCATCAGAAATAAAGAGGTCTGCATTTCTGATAAAGGAAGCATAGAAGACAACGTGACACAGGAAAGAACTTGATGAATCCAATGCATTTTTCTTTTTCATTTTTTTTTTTTTTTTTTTAGACCAAGTCTTGCTCTGTCACCCAGGCTGGAGTGCAGTGGTGCGATCTCAGCTCACTGCAACCTCCGCCTCCCAGGTTCAAGCGATCCTCCTGCCTCAGCCTCTCCAGTAGCTGGGATTACAGGCACGCACAACCACGCCCAGATAATTTTTGTATTTTTAGTAGAAACGGGGTTTCACCATGTTGGCCAGGCTGGTCTCAAACTCCTGACCTCAGGTGATCCACCCACCTCAGCCTCCCAAAGTGCTGGAATTACAATCCTGAACCACCACACCTGGCCAGAATCATCTTTAATTAATGGGATATTTAAAAACAAGGCAACATGAAGCAGTAAAAAGAGCTGGAGCACAAATTTTGGAGGAAGACCTTGGTCTGAACCCCAGCTCCAGCATTTACCTTTAGTAGCTGTGTGACTTTCGGCCAGTTAACTGACCTTTCTGTACCTCGGTTATCTGGAAAATAGAATAGTAACTATCCCCAGAGTTTGTTATCTCATTGAAAATAACATATGGAAAGCACATGGTATAGTGCCTAACACATAGTAGGCACTTATGAAATAGAAAAGTTGCCTGTAGTTTATTTTTAATTATGATTTCAAAACATATCAAGGGCTACAGATAAAAAAAAAACAAACTCCACAAATGTGACAACTAAGTAGAATTATATATTAAATATATGATCATTGAAAGGTTCACCAAATTTCTTTGTTGAGAAGTCTGGAGTAACTTCTAAAAAATTACAACCAAGAGTAACCAGTTAGGATTGACATACCATTGTCCCCTTCCATCAGGCTCATATCATTCATGTACACAATATTGGTGAAAGCCTCTCTTCTTCTCTCCAGCTCCAAACAGAGAGTTAGATATCCAGGCCAGAAACTTTACAGAGACCAAAGTTAAAGAAAGGAATAAAAGGCAGTGAATTTATCTGGAGCTATGCTGTCCAATACAATAGACACAGCCACATGTGGCTATTTCAATTTAAATTAATTAAAAGTAAATAACATCTGAAAGTCAGTTTTTCAGTTAACATATTCACATTGCAAGTACTCAACGGCTACATGTGGCTAGTGGCCACCACTGGACGGTTCAGTAGAATATCTCCACTATCACAAAAAGTTCTGTTAGATGACCCTGATCTAGAGAATTCATTTTTCATTTTTTATTTTTTTTAACTTAGAAATATATTTATTTATTTATTTATTATTATTTTTTAAGATGGGGTTTCACCATATTGTTCAGGCTGGTCTCGAACTCCTGACCCCAGGTGATCCGCCCGCCTCAGCCTCCCAAAGTGCTGGGATTACAGGCGTGAGCCACCGCGCCTGGCTGATCTAGAGAATTTAAGGAAAAAAAAAATAGCAACGAATGCTGACATTTGAGGCCAAGCTCCAATTATAAGGTATTTAAGCTTTATTCACTTCATAAACTTTAAAATTCAACACAAACCTAGCATATTTCTTCTCCAAATATGCAAACTTTGAAGTCCTCCTTCACTCTTCCCCTTCCTTCATTTGCTATATCCAGTATCAGCATGTCCCACTGCATTTTCCTTTGAAATGCCCACTGGATGTGCTCCTTTTGCTGCCCTACTAATCACCAATCCACTCATCTCTGAATTACTACAACAGCTTCCTAGCTGGCCTTCTGTCTCCAGCCTTCTCATGCATGACATCAGAAATGATCTCTAGAAAGCTCCACTTTCATTATGCAATTTTTGCACCAAAAAGTCTAAAAAGGTCTCTACTGATAACTAAATTCTTCTGCCAGTTTTCAAGGTCCTGCACGATCTTGTCACCCACCACCTGGCCAGTCTTAGTCTCATTATCAATGAACAAATATGTATCAAGCACCTACCACTATACAAATTAGATATAGACACTATGAGGGAAAAGAAAGACACAAGTCCCTATTTCCAAAAGATTATAATCCAGGTGGAACCGTAAGACAATATCACCAGGCAATAAATAACTGACTGAAGTGTGATGTGGGTAATAAGCAATGTCAGTTTTCCACGCTCTTGCTCTGTTTCTCTCACCTAACTCACCCACTCCTGGCTCCTTAATAAATACAAATCCTACCCAGGTTTTAGGTTTTATCTCCAAAATCTCACCTCCTCCCTGAGTCCTTCACCAGCGATTCTATTGAGCCCATTCTGATCTCTCTCTTACTGTATTAATTATAAAAGCCTGTATCAATTATAATTGGTATCACATAATCTGATGCTTAATTAAATACTATCTACATGCCTGAGAACTGGGGCTGGCAACTAAAGCAGAGGGAGTGGAGAGGAATTAGGAAAGGCTACACACACCAAAAAAAAAAAAAAAAAAAAAAGAAATGCACGAAATTTAAAAGGGAAAAAGATGTTTCATTTACTATCACTTAAAACAAAAAGGTACTTTTACACAGCAAAAAGAATCCCCAAATAATAATGTGTATCAATCAAGACCCTTAACTATAAGGTTGTTAACTGAAATGTTTCTAATCTTAACTTCACTTTCTAAGAAAATTTTCACTTACCCACAAGACCTGCAGATGTCAGTCATTTTCTCTTTGGTTATAAACTCCGCAGGAAGTTTAATTAGATGAAGGATCAGCTGACTGTAACCCCAGGAAAGCAAGTGTGAATGAGGCCTATGAAATGAAAAAGTATCAGTAAATTAGATAGGAAATAAACTGTAGAAAGTGCTTATTAATCACCTAATAGGTAAGAACAGAGTTTAATTGCAATCTATTAAAACACTTCTATTTGGCTTTTGAAAAATTAAAAATAGCTATTTTCCTATAACCTCTTTATTTTTAAAGATTAAAGACTTTAGGTAATCAAAAGCAAAAGAAATAAATTCTTTTTTTTTAATTCTATAATTCCATCACTCACAGATAACCACTGCATATCCTTCCAGACTTTTTGCTAGAAATATAAGAAAGGCATTTGGGGGTCTCTTAAGAAGCTTCTCCTGGGGGAAAACGAAAGGAATAGTTCTGACACAAGTAGCAGTGTGTACTTTTTTTGAATTTTATTTTATTTTTTTAAAGTCCTAAATCAGGTTATGTCTAGAAATTCCTTGACAAATTTTTAGGAAGAAAACACACACATACTTAACTCATTAATCGCCCACACCCCACCACCGCTACCCAGTTTAATCCTCTTGCAGGCTTAATCAACAAGGTCTCTTAATGTGGGTCCATGAAAAACCTGCAAGGTGTCAGTTGTGCAAAATTTTGCATGACTGTGCATTTTTCTAAAAGGAATCATCAGATTCTTATAGGGTGACCCAAAAATATTTCAGAGCCACTAAGAAATACACTTAATCTCATTACTACCATGACTTGGGTCAGTCTCTTCCATAGCTATTCCTAAAGTGAGCCCAGAATGTCACATATGAATAAACCAGTTCCATTCCAAAAGAACACAGAAGCTTAATCCTTAGAAAGAAGACTCCTAGCCAGGTGTAGTGGCTCATGCCTGTAATCCTAGCACTTTGGGAGGCCAAGGCAGGTAGATAGCTTGAGCCCAGGAGATTGAAATCAGCCTGGGCCATAGGGTGAAATTCCATCTGTACAAAAAATGAGCCGTGCAAGGTGGTGTGCTCCTGTATTCCCAGCTACTCAGGAAGCTAAGGTGGGAAGGCTGAATTGCGTGAGCCTAGGAAGTCAAGGCTGCAGGAAGCCATGATTTTATCACTACATTCCAGCCTAGGTGAGAGTGAGATCCTGCCTCAAAATAAAATTAAAAAAAAAAAAAGAAAGAAAGAGGACTTCTTCTGTACCTGGGATAACCTTCATCATCCATTACACTGGTGATTGGTGGAGCATCAAGGGACACTGCCAAAAGCAGCCAATCCAACCTTAAAGACTCTGGTTGCAGAAGGGACTCAAGAAAACATGACCTAAGAGAAAGTTGAGAGAAAAAGTCACCAATCTTCACACTAAGAAAGGAAACATAAAATGTGGGGAGTGTGAAGAAAACCTGATTAAAAGATGAATACAGTAGATGAAATAACTTGAAAACTCTTCGGCTAAAAGAAGTATCTAGAAATACTGGAGACTAAGCTCCAAGATAACAAGAAAAATGTCAAAGGACCAAAAAAGAAAAAGAGAGAGAGAGAAAGAAACACGTAAAAACCAGTGCGGCCAAGGTAGGAACATCACTGAGACCATAAGTTTGAGGCTATAGCATGCTATGATCACATCCGTGGATAGCCACTGCATCCAGCTTGGGCAACATTGTGGCAAATATGAACCACTCAAAAGAAGAAAAGAGGAAGCTGCTACTCTAATAAGCCAGGGGCACAGGTCACAAGTGTTATAAGCATGGGGAGACAGAAAATCAGACAGCCTAAAAAAGAGAAGAGCTGGAACTGGTATCCATGGCAATAAAAAGGTGGTAGAGAATCCACTCACTGCAAAGACAATAAGAAGCTTATCTTCTCAGTCCAGGCCCTGAATCAAGGGTTTAATTTTGCACTGATCTGAGAATCCCTGAGAGGGAGGGAAAGAAGTGTGGTACATGCACATTTGTGATGTGTGGTGTGACATGTGGCAGAACGTTACAAGCCTGCCCAAATCCTCCTCTTCCATAGCAGGTGCCCTTGGTAATTAACAGTAAAAATGTGACACCTGCTTATAAAAGAGAAACAATGCCCTATCAAAAGAAAGGAGAGTCTGCAAATATGCTCTCCTTCTCACCGCTGATCTTCAGGCCTTGATTTCACCAGACTGTCTAAATAGGCCAAAAACTCAGCACGGTGATGATGACAAAGTTGCATGATATCCGATGGCAAAATGGATGGATAGAACTTGATCAGGGATCGAAGGGCAGATTCCCCAAACTTCTCATACAACCTGCATTTAAAAACAAAACACTTTAGTCTCTAATTCCAGTGAAATGATATAACTTGGTTACATTTGAGTTCCTTATTACAAATGAAAATAGATATAATAACAGAAGCTGCCTCATATGCAAATGAGTAAAACGTTAGAGACTAAAATACACAAAAAATACATGTGCTTTAGTCCATATAAACAACATGTCGGACAACTTACCTGGTAGCATAAGCAATCAGCACAGGACTGTCAAAAGGAACTGCAGCATCTAGTAACTTGAGTCTTGTTGGGAGATCTCCTTCTTCCATCTCCAGATACACAGGATTGGAACTTGCCATTTCTGAAATATAAAGCATATCCTTTTCCCTTTATCTCTTGGGTGGAAATATTCAATTCATGACCATGTTCATTCAGCAATCATTAGTCACATCCCTACTGTGTGGACTTACTATGTGAAAGGCCCAGTGTTTGTTAAGCATTGTAGGAGAAACAAAAGAACAAGAGCTGCATCTCTACTTTTAAGAATCTTAAAATCAAATTGGAAGGCAAAGCATATTGTAAGTTTTAAATAAGACAAAGGAACATATAATTAATATATCAGTGACTATTACTCTTAAAATAATGAGTATCTGGGGCTATACATAGCCACCATCTATATATAGACACATCACAAAGCTATATACATAGCTACTATCAATGCCAAGTTGCTCAGTTTTTTCTAGAACTAGTATTCTTACTCCATCTTTTAAAATTAATTAAATTCAATGAGATTAATTTTAAAATATTGGACGTTTTTAAAGATATCAGTATAGCAAATATTCATTCTCTGAAGAACAAAAGATTTGACTTTTTGGAACAGTCAAATGTCATTTAAAAGCAAGTTTAGTGAATTAAGTAAGTGATTATCTAAAACTATTTGTGTTTTTTTTTTAAATTTTATTGCATTTCAGGTTTTGGAGTACATGTGAAGAACATGCAGGATTGTTGTATAGGTACATATATGGCAATGTGGTTTGCTGCCTTCTTCCCCATCACCTGTATCTGGCATTTCTCCCCATGTTATCCCTCCTCAACTCCCCACCCCCCACCATTTGTTGTTGTTTATTTTTTTTTTTAAGTATTAATCTAAAGCAAAGTGGGTTTTTTTCTTTTTTAGTTTTTTAGAAACAGGGTCTCATTTTGTCACCCAGGTTGGAGTGCGGTGGTGATCACTGCAGCCTTGAACTCCTGACTCTGTGTGTGTGTGTGTGTGTGTGTATAGAGACAGGGTCTTGCTATGATACCTAGGCTGGGCAAGTAGTTTTCAACTGGCTCTGAAAACAAATCCCAAATAACAGTTCCAAAAGCTGTTTCCCATAATTATAACATTAGAAGGGTGAGGCCTACTCACCAGGTTCTAAGAGCCACCATTCAATTTCTGATACATGCTTTTTTTAAAAAGTCATTTTTTCCCCCAACCTCATTGTTTCCCATTTGACTGTGTCAGGCAGTAAGCCCTTTAAAGGAATTCAGAGGAGGAAGCCATTCAGAGGTTTGGGGAAGCCTTATGACTGTGTGGGAGCTAAATCAGACATATCCACCTAAATTCAAGTAAGAAGCCACATCACTCAAATGGTCCACCATGCTTCTTCTAGACAGTACTAGTAGTAACAACCATCACTCTGTCTAACAGAGACTCTTTTCAGCATTTCTGTGACCGGGTAGCATCACAGAGATAGATACAGTAAATTTACAATGAGTAATAATGTCACACCTACCTGAGGAGAAATAGCTTGCTTCTTATTTCACACAAAAGACAATCTATCTCAATTCAGAAAAAAAAATCATTATGCTTTCAACTGCTATATTTGAATTAAAGCAGATCTATAACTATAGATCCATGTTTCTAGAAAGCTAAAATATCTTTAAGTTAGATGACATGAAAATGTTATCTCTATTCACTTTTGGTAATGAATGAAAAGTTTGCTCAAAGTCTAAATCAATTATTAGAAATACAGCATCTGTCATTTAAGCAGAATGTGGAATTAAAATTCACTTCAAAAACATGGGACTCTGGCTGCAGAAAAGGCAATGCATAGTTTTTAGGGTATGAGAGCTGGTTTCAATTATATGTCAGGATGACACAGAGTGTGACCTTCAGCCAAGGTAGGAACTGCTGGCTGTGCACCAAAGTCTCTGAGGCAGACATGTAAGCAAGCTCTTCACCTATATTCATTCTTTTCCTCCTGGACACCTGGAGAGATTACATTTCCCAGTTTCCTTTGCAGTTAGTTGGGGCCATATGATAGAATTCTCACCAATGGAAATGTATACAGAAGAGATGTAAGCTACTTCCAGGCCAGGCCTGTAAGACAGCATGTTCTACATGCTTTTCCCAGACACAGCAACCCAAACACAACCACAACCTTTAAGGGAAGCTGGAGCTTAAAATAATGGAAGGAACTTGGAATGCTGAATTGCCCTCTGGAAGACAGCTACCCACTGACCTGGAATACTTGTCCTGGACTGTTACACAAGCAAGAAATACACTTCTGGCCGGGTGTGGTGGCTCACGCCTGTAATCCCAGCACTTTGGGAGGCCGAGGTGGGTGGATCACCTGAGGTCAGGAGTTCGAGACCAGCCTGGCCAACATGGCAAACCCTGTCTCTACTAAAAATACAAAAAATCAGCTGGGTGTGATGGTGGGCACCTATAATCCCAGCTACTGGGGAGGCTGAGGCAGGAGAATCACTTGAACCTGGGAGGTGGAGGCTGCAGTGAGCTGAGATTGTGCCACTGTACTCCAGCCTGGGCAACAAGAGTAAGACTCCATCATAAAAAAATAAAAAGAAAATAAAAAGAAATACACTTCTATTTATGTCTGTGTTACTATGATGTTATTTTTTATAGCCATTTAGCTACCAAAGATCTCTCTGTGCCTCAGATTCCTTATCTATAAAATGGAATAACACCAACTACTCCAAAGATTATTGTAAGGATGAAATGAGGCAATGCTGAAAAGTGTTTACCATGATATCTGGCACACAATATACTCTATATAGTATATTATTTTTGTATTAGTAAGTCACAAGAGGGATTTTCTTCTTTTAATACATCTGCATTTATGAACATTTTACTTTAACCTCAACTTCTCCAACACTGCTCTGCTATTTTCTGAATGTCATTATGAGAGAAATAAAACTAATTTCTAGGGTCGGGCATGGTGGCTCATACCTATAATCCCAGCATTTTGGGACGCTAAGGTGGGAAGATTGCTTTGAGGTCAGGATTTCAAGATCAACCTGGGCAACATAGTAAGACCCTATCTCTACAAAAAATAAAGAAATCAGCCAGGTATAGTGGCACATGCCTATAATCCCACTACTCAGAAAACTGAGGCAGGAGGATCGCTGGAACCCAAGAGGTCAAGGCTGCAGTGAGCCAGATCACGCCACTGCATTCCAGCCTGGGCACAGAGTGAGACCCTGTCTCTAAAAATAAAAAATAGGGCCAGGCACAGTGGCTCATACCTGTAATCCCAGGACTCTGGGAGGCCAAGGCAGGTGGATCACTTGAGGTCAGGCATTCAAGACCAGCCTGGCCAACATGGCAAAACCGCGTCTCTACTAAAAATACAAAAATTAGCCGAGTGTGGTGACATGCACCTGTAGTCCCAGCTACTTGGGAGGCTGAGGCAAAAGCAAGCGGAGGTTGCAGTGAGCCAAGACGGCACCACTGCACTCCAGCCTGGGCAACAGAGTGAAACTCTATCTCAAAAAAAATAAAATAAAATAATTTCTTACAATCTAGTTGTAAATTTAACCAATGTCTGAAGAATTATTCAAAGTTAAAATGAATGAAAAACAGAATGGCGGGTTGATCAGAACAGATGTGATTTTCTACTTAAATCTTTTTTACCCAAAACTCAAAACTGCTAATGCTTTTTAATATAAATTTCTATCTTTGATAAGGCAATCTGATTATTACCTTTCAATCCTTCAATAAAAGTATCCCAAACAGAAGGGCTATTAGTGTAACTAAGCTTGACACTCTCCTTCGCTCTTTTCAAGTCCAGGAGAAAAAAGTATTTCTTCAGGAACTGGCAAGCCAGAATCTCAGGAGAGTACTGTTGCAAAGTGTGATCCAAGTGTCCGCTGGTGCTTTTGATCTTAGAATTCAATACATTCAACTCCAAACACAATGTTGTCAGTTCCGCCAGGTCGTTCTGTAGACCACTTGGAATGGTGCATGGAGAACATACTTGAAACAGGTCATCCAAAGGCTCCCTTGGACTCCTTACACATTCACATACTGTTTTATCAACAGTTTCTTCATTGCCTAAAGAGTTCCTTTTTTCTTTTTCATTGTCTTCATCTAATATTCCCTTTTTTGATTCATTAACCAATAGTACATCCTGGTTTAATTTTGTGGATGAGTTGTCAGTATCTGAAATGGCTGAAAAGTCCTTCATGGCAAATGCTTCTTCTAAATGTGAAAGCCACTCCTGTAAAACCATTCTCAGAGACTCAGGTTCAAATAAAACCAGAGGGTCCTGTAGCTTGGTCCTATATAAGACAGACAAGTATGAAATTTATGTTTCATGTGTTTTTCTTAAATTAATTAATGCTAAATAAATCTAGCCACTATAACATACTCATCTGGAATAAATGTTATTTTTCAACTTTTTTTTTTGAGACAGAGTCTCGCTCTGTCGCCAGGCTAGATTGCAGTGGTGCGACTTCAGCTCACTGAAACCTCTGCCTCCTGGGTTCAAGTGATTCTTCTGACTCAGCCTCCTGAGCAGCTGAGACTACAGGCATGCACCCCTACGCCCAGCTAATTTTTTCGTATTTTTCAGTAGAGATGAGGTTTTACCATGTTGGCCAGGATGGTCTCAATCTCTTGACCTTGTGATCGCCCGCCTCAGCTTCCCAAAGTGCTGGGATTACAGGCCTAAGCCACCACACCCAGCCATGTTTCAACTTTTTAAATAAAAATTATCTTAACAAGATGATAAAACAGAGAACATAAACTTTGTAGTGTTTTACTAATTCTTCAATTTTTTTTTTTTTTGAGATAGGGTCTTGTTTTTGTCACCCAGGCTAGAGTGCAGTGGCACAAACACAGCTCACTGCAGGCTCAAGTGATCCTCTCGCCTCAGCCTCCTGAGTAGCTGGGAATACAGGTACATGCCACTATACCCAGCTGTTTTTTGTATTTGTGGTTTTATCATGTTGCTCTGGATGGTCTCAAACTTCTGAGCTCAAGTGATCCACCCATCTCGGCCTCCCACAGTGCTGGGATTACAGGCTTGAGTCACTGCACCCAGACTAGTTCTTCAATTTCAATTCCAAAACTGTCTCAGGACCACTACTGATGGTCTCAGAAAGTCACTCCCATTCTGGGCTTGTGTGAAAGCTGCCAATCTTCACAGTAGTTTTACACACAAAGCTAGGAATACTGCAAGTCAAATATCAAAAAATTAATAGGAAAAAAATCTTATTGCTGCCAAGAATAAAAACTCCAAGTGCCTGGGTTTTCTATGTTCCTATTACTCCTAGGAAGGCAACTTGGACTTAAAAGGAAAGACCATTTATAGCAACTTCTCTAATCAACTATCTATTTCACATAAGGCCCATATAGAACTTACAATATAATGATTCACTTCATTTATTAAACTGCCCTGAGAAGTCACTAAAAAATTTTCTCATTATACTCACATTGCTTCTGCTGTTGCTACTTTAAGCTCCTGGAACCTGTCTTCTTCCAGAGGTAGACTAGTTACCTCTTTATTCTCCCTAAGAAAGTGTGAAAAATAACAAAAACATTCACAAGAGTCAGACAGGACCAGAGCTTTCTTTTTTTTTTTGAGACAGGGTCTCACTCTGTCACCCAGGTTGCAGTGCAGTGGTCTGATCTTGGCTCAGTGCAACCTCTGCCTCCTGGGTTCAAGCAATTCTCTCTGCCTCGGCCTCAGAGCTTTCTTAGACAAATATTTCTTACGCTTACTAAGTGGCAAGTATTATACTCATGTTACATGAGACAAATAGATGAATATAAAAGGCAGTCCTTGGCCTTAAGGTAATAAGCTTCACTAAGCCCTAATTAGAAAGAAAGGTATGCAAACAATTAAGTATAATTTAAAAAAAGAATAAGTTGAATACCAAAGGGCAGCTCTTTAAAAAGCACTGTGATATGAAAGCAGAGAAGAAATCATTTTTTCTGACTAGGCAAAGGGACACATTCCTAAGGAGGTATTACTTGTGCTACAAAAAATACTGGGAGAGAATACTCCAGATAGAAGACACAGCATGAAGAAGAGTAGTGAGGTATCAGAGCAAACACTTAGTTCTCTGACAGGAGTGGAATTCATAGCACTTAGAAGGATGTGGCTAGAAAGGTAGCTAAGGTTAGACTGAAGGCTGCACTAAATGCCATGTCAAAAAATCTGTACTTTTTTTCTATAAACATATGGATTCACTAAGTTATTCTGAGGATTTCAAATCTTTTATTTCATCTGACTGTCCAGATACACTGGTCCCATGGGTTTCTCTCTTAATTCCTGGGTAAGTACTGAATTTGCTTGCCTTTAATGCCCAGATTCCCTGAACTATAAGGCAGAAACCAGAGAGACAAGATACTTCACGCTATGCCCAATCAAGGGCTCTGCTACAGCTCTACCACAGGACCAGGCCACAAGCATATCATGTGAAGGTACCTGACAGGACATCAATGCCAACTGTTTGATCAATAGTTTCTTCATTGCCTAAAAAATTCCTTTTTTCTTTTTCATTATCTCAATCCAATATTCTCTTTACTGACTCATAAAGTAATAGCACATTCTGGATCTTACAGGCCAGAGAGCATCAGTGACATTCCCAAAGTCACATACTAGTCATAAACAGAGCCAGGACAAGGCCTACATCCTTGGTCATCCTACTCTTAATCTAATACTCCTGTGAGATCCCAGAAGTTTGAAGAGACTGTTGGGGAGGGAGGGGAGTTGTGCAGGGGATGGAAGAGGTACTAAATTAAAACTCTGCTCAATAGAGCTGCTTCGGGGTTGATGTAATTTTTTGACACCTTGTGGAATTCACAATTTTTATAAGCTACACAAATAATCTTCAACTAATGGGGACATACATGTGCCTTCTTCAAAAGGACATAGGCTATGGCACAGGTGTCCAATCTTTTGGCTTCCCTGGGCCACACAGGGAGAAGTGTCTTGGGCCACACATAAAATACACTAAGAATAGCTGATGAGCTAAAAATAAAAATAAAATAAATTTAAAAATCACAAAAAATTATGTTTTGAGAAAGTTTACAAATTTGTGTTGGGCCACAATCAAAGCCATCCTGGGTCACATGAGGCCCACGGGCTGCAGGTGGCACAACCCTGGTCTATGGCTTTGTTAAAACTGACAGCTGTATTCCCTAGAATTTACAGAGATTTATGTGTAAGGGCTTACTCAATGTCTTCCTCCTTTGGGCAGATATCTGAACTCACATCCTCTTCACATGATTGCTCATCACCCCTGAGCTCTGGTCTCACTTTCAGATCAGGGCTTGTGTGAAGGGTCCCAATCTTCTCAGTAGTTTTGCGCACAAAGCTAGAAACACTAGAAGTCAAATACCAAAAAACTAACATGAATAAAAACTTATTACTGCCAATAATGAAAACTCAGGTTTTCTGGATACAAATTTCGCTTGTTAAGAAGGGTATATTACAACTAGTTAACAGCTGAGTTGCATGAAGCAATTCTTTGTTATTCTGTAACCAGAATGCGGCTGATGACCACATGATGATCACAATTTGTATCCAGTAAAACCCAGATTTTCATTCTTCAGTTTTCTGTGTTTCTATTAGTCCCAGGAAAGCAACTTGGACTTAATAAAGAATGTTTATAGCAACTTCTCTGTTCAAATAATAGCATCTCACATAAGGCCCATATAAAACTTACAATATGATTCACTTTATTTACTAAACTGCCCTAAGAAACCAATGTTTCAGTTCTAAACAAAAGGTCTTTAAAAAAACTCCAGCTGTATCTGTAATATTTCTGTCAACTTAGGCAAAGTAAGCCATGTGATCATCAGCCCCATCTAGTCACAGAATAACAAAGAATTGCTTCATGCAACTCAGAGAGCTGTTAACTAGTCACAATACACCCTTCTTAACAAGAAGTTGAATCCAGTAAGACTCATATAAGCAGTTAAGTAGCTGCACAAAGTCTTCCCTCTCAAACTCAAATGTCAACCCTGGTCCCACGGAGTAGCTAGAAAGAATTCTGAAAAGACTCCAAGTATGAACCCAAACTGACCAACGAAAGACTAAAGATACGTGGAAATTATTCCCATCAGACTTTAAATGTTTGATCTCTCAAGGATGGAGGCACCTACATCTTTAACTCAAATAGTGCTAAAACAGAGGGAAGCTGGATTCCCCAAGGTAAATGAGAAGTTAACAGCTTCATATGACAGGTATATGGGAAACAAGAGACTTCCTTTTTTTTTACTTTCCATTCTCAGCACAAATTACCTAATGTGACAACTGAAGTAAGATCAGAAATGGAATTAAATGACAAGACTGATTGATTTACCTTTCTTTGACAGCCTGAAGAGACAGAAGAGGAGATGGGGAACGAAATGGTAACGGAATGCCGAAGGGAAGAAAAGTTTCACTCTTATCTGTCTCAAACATCACTGGAGCATGAGAAACATTGTCTAATGAATGGAATCAGGAAAAAAAGAAACAAAATCTAATCACATGGGAGTTGTTTTAATCTTAAAAAAAAAATTCTGAAATGAATAAACTGAAAGAAATGAAGGATTCAATATCAAAATCACAACTGACCCAGAAACAAATGAGTGGAACATAGGTTTACAAAACACACGGGATGGTCTACATAAAACACTGAGGCAGGTACCTTCATTTGCCTACTAACCCTGAATCCCCATAAGTCAAAAGGGAAGTTTAGGGTCTCTATTATTCTCTTCTCAATAGTTCAGCCACAGGAGTACTTGCACATCGAAAAAGGAAGGCAATGACCCCCAAAACTGCAGTAATTTTTCATTCCTGATGAAAAATAATTTGGTTAGTCAGGATAAAATCTTCCCACTCTTTTGGTTAATGACCTTTCTTTAACTTTTCCAGCATTTTGATGCATGATCAAAAATAGGCCCTAATGTTAGTCCAAGCATAAGGGGAAAAAATACAAAACATAAACCAACTCTTCTAGTGGTGAGCAGATCTGTAGATCTGGATGGAAAGTTCTATCAACATGTTAAAAAATATTAACACTTCAGAGAAATTCTGTGCACAAGATAATCCTGGTAACAAGAACTTATGGAAAATAATGGCTTCACATCAGCAACCAACAACAGACACATTCATCACCTTCATTTGCATGTGAGCCATAGCACTGATCCGGCAGGTCCTCTTCTTGCTGCGAGGTGAATTCTTTACATCTTTCATCTTCTGAGAGGGTTTGGCTGTGAAGAGAGCAAGAGTCTTCATCTGACTGACTGCCTCTTCTACTACTAATGACACGATAAATACCAGAGTCCAAGATGCTGAAACTTTCCTAAAAATTAGAAAAATTCCAAAAATATAAATTAAAAATTTCCTTTATAACATTAATATAACTTTTTCAGAGAAATACCAACACTCAAGTGAAAAGTTAATAACAACCATTATGGCTTATTGGAACAAACTGGTGAGCAAGGCTTAGGCGCCTGGCAGCTGGGTCACTCCATGTGCTAGTGGCATCAGCTGCCATATTTCTCTAGCTTGTCTTCATAAAGCATGGCAGTGAGAATGGGGATTAAATGAGATAATCCTGAGCTGCATTTAGACTCAAATTAACATGAAGCACCTGAAATCACATATTAGAGCAACAGAACTTATGCTGGGAGCTATATGAGTATATCAGGGAACAGAAAATAATAAACAATGACAAAATAAAATGTGGCTCCAAGACAACCTAAATGGAGGCTTCACAGAGCTATCCAGTAGCTAAACAAAAATTCACCCTTTCCCACCAAAACATCTAAATGGAAATCTAAACAACAAATTTGGGGAGCCTAGAGGTAAATAAGTACAACCGAAGGTGGAAAAATCTTACCCTACAAAATCCTTTAAAGGTGAGAATACTTACATGTGATGAAATGGAGCTTCTTCTACTGCTACAAGCTGAATCCAAAGGTTCAAATTTTAAGATCAATTCTTCCAGTTGAGAAATTAGATCACTGTAGGTGGCATGGTCCAGCTGAGATTTCAAATGCTCCAATTTATCTACAGTCAAAGTTTTTCTTGCCTAATAAAAGGATATTGCAACAGAATAGCTTATTATTTGTAAGTAAATCTATATTCGAATGGCTAATATATTGAAATAGGTCTTATATAGAACATAAAACTTCAATGGTGCTTTAAAAAGGCTTAGCAAGCTAGTGAAAGATTTAATGAGAATTTTCTTAGGGATTAAGAATTTAAGGCTGGGCATGGTGGCTCATGCCTATAATCCCAGCACTTTCAGAGGCCAAGGTGGGTGGATCACTTGAGGTCAGGAGTTCAAGACCAGTTTGGCCAACATGGTGAAACTCTGTCTCTGCTAAAAATACAAAAAAAAAAAAAAAAAAAAAAAAAATCAGTTGGGCATGGTGGTGAGCGCCTGTAGTCCCAGCTACTCGGGAGGCTGAGGCACAAGAATCAAGAATCGCTTGAACCCAGGAGGTGAAGGTTGCAGTGAGCCAAGATCACACCACAGCACTCCAGCCTGGGTGACAGAGTAAGATTCTGTCTCAAAGAAAAAAAAAAGAATTTAATTAAGATTTACAGTATACACAATTATCCCCCTTAAAAACAAGTTCAGAAACAAACAAATTTGTGTGTAAATTTATTTTAAATAGAAATTGTACCCTCTCTCTTACCCTCTATCCACCCCTAGATGTATCTATCATGCTTTCTATGGGCACGTATTGCTGTATCTGTAGGTCATACAGACAGGGCTAATAAAATCAAGCAACTCTATAACACAATCTTGCAAGCTAGGATAGTTTTACCAATCCATGGTAAAGATGTCTAGGTAAGTTCTGACTCACTCTGCTGGCAATGACAGAATTCTGGAACAGACAGCATGTGTGAGCAGCCAGGTTCCATAGGCCTCTTCTTAGCAGGCGTTCCACACAGCGCTCCACAGATATTAGGGAGAGATGCGAGACTTTCCCATTTAGGTGCAAACAGAACAATTCATTCTTGCAGACAGCCACATCCTGAATATCTACAATAACCATAGGTGTGAACATACAAAATGTTAACCAAATACCCCTTACAATTTTAAAAGGGCTGAAATTATTCTAATAAATTCATTTCTTATGTAGGGTTTGGCTTGACTGAATTTCATCTCTATTTTTGTACTTGCAGTTCCATGAAGAAATCATTTTAGACACTATTCTAAAAAGATCAAGAATAAAAGATGTGAAGAAAGAACTGTATCTCTCTGACCTAAAGTCTTAACGTTTAAAAATGCTGTTTTTCTGTGAAAATGAATTGGGACGTTCCTTCTCACAGAAAAAGAGGATAATCTACATTAGAGGCCACACTATAAGGCTCCTGAGAGTTACAACCTGTTCCTCAATGAATGGATTTTAACACGGTATGTAAATAAATACATAGTTCATGAGAAAATATCTGCCTTCAAGAAATTATCTGTCTTGGCAGAGTATCTTGAAAGAACTTAAAAGATGAGCTGTCAAGAGACATACTTCAGAAATTTATGCCACAAAAAAATCACTGTTGATGAGACCAAAGTAATGATTTCTTCCTCTCTCTCCTTTTTCGGTTTTTACAAAAGTAGAAAAAGAACCAAAAAGTCAACATACACTCTCTACTGAGCAGCAATGGTAAAAAAGCTAGATTTCCCCCATTTCTGGTTTTAACCAAAAGAATATAGAGATTGATTTTCTGTCTCAGTCACATATGATGGCTGTTGTTCCTACAAGAAAATGTTGAACCCCAAACTATAATGATACAAAATGGGAGTCAAAGCAAGACTTCTGGCAGGGATAAAGACTCAGGGCAATAGAGGGAAAAAATTAACCTGTTTGTTCCTTTGCAGCAGTTACTAATGAAAATGGCATTTAAAATTACCCATGAAAACTGGAGGACATTACGTTAAGTGAAATAAGCCAGGGAAAAAAAGTGAAAGACTACATGTTCTTATTCATATGCAGAAGCTAGAAAAATGTGATTTCACAGAAGTAAAAAAGTAGAACAGAGGTGACCAGATTCTGGGAAGAGGAAGAGGAAGGAGGAGACATGGAAAGACTTGTAAAAGGATACAAAATTATAGCTAGATAGGAGGAACAAGTTCTACTGTTCCACAGCATTGTAGGATGACTATAGTTAATAATAATGCATATTTTCAAAGAGCTAGAAGGATAATGAACGTTCCCAACACAAAGAGCTAATAAATGTTTAAGATGATAGATATGCTAATTACCCTGATCTGATCAGGGTACCCTCTCCACTGTATGTATCGAAACATCACTATGTACCCTATAAATATGTAAAATTACTATGTGTTAATTAAAACATAAATAAAATTACTCATGAAAAAATTGCTGAATACAAATTCACAAATGCATGTTTGGAAAGTACCTTACAATGGGAGACATCTATGATCAACCTTTAAAAGAAATGTGGCCAGGCGCAGTGGCTCTGGCCAATAATCCCAGAACTTTGGGAGGTCGAGGCGGACGGATCACCTGAGGTCAGGAGTTTGAGAGCAGCCTGCCCAACATAGTGAAACTCCATCTCTACTAAAAATAACAAAAATTAACCAGGCGTAGTGGTCTACGTCTATAATCCCAGCTACTCAGAAGGCTGAGGCAGGAGAATCACTTAAACTCGGGAGGCGGAGGTTGCCGTGAGCCAAGATCGCGCCAGTGTACTCCAGTCTAGGTAAAAGAGCAAGACTCTATCTCAAAAAAAAGAAAAGTTACCCCATCCTATTTTTCAACTTCTTAAATTACAAGAGAATCCTTCTATAATAATCAAATTTTCATAAGCATGAGATTAAAAATTACATAAAGAAAAATATAATTACCTTTGACTTCACTCCAAAGAAGTACTTGAACATTCTGAGGAATGAAAATATAAATTCCTCTTTCTGTCCAAGTCAGCACACAATGCTCACTGCAAGAGAAAAAGTCAAGAGAATTTGAGTGGGCTAGGATATAAAAGTTTATAATTCCCTGAATTCAGATCCTCATATTAGCTTTTAAAGTAAAATCAGATTGTACAAAGAAAACACAAGAGTGATCCAGCTAATCAAGTCCTAACAACTCCTTTCTGTTTCTAACAACAGCCCACTAACAAATGGTGTACTATGACGCCAAATTGGAAAAATTCAGACATATATACTAGGTATTTTCCAGAAAAAGAAAAGGCTCAGCCAGGCGTGGTGTCTCATGCCTGTAGTCCCAATACTTAAGAAGGCTGAGGTGGGTGGACCACTTGAGGTCAGGAGTTCAGGACCAGCCTGGCCAACATGGTGAAACCCTGTCTCTACTAAAAATACAAAAATTAGCTGGGCGTGGTGGTGCGCACCTGTAATCCCAGCTACTCAGGAGGCTGAGGCAGGAGAAGCACTTTAAACCGGGAGGCAGAGGCGGCTGCAGTGAGCCAATATTGTGCCACTGCACTCCAGCCTGCGGCGACAGGCTCTTTTTTTCAAAAAATAAGAAAAAAAGAAAAGGCTGGTATCCAGAAAAAGAAGAGCTTAGGGGCCTTTACCTAATGTTTGTTAAAGCGGCTGAACTTTCCATACTTGACATGATAGGGGCACATTTAAAACAGAGACTAACATCTTACCGCCAACCATTACTCCAGTGAGCCACTGTTAGGGACAGTGATATTTTGATGCCATTACTTGTGTGGGCAACAAAAGGCTGAGAACTTCTGGTCAACAATGTGCCAGGAGCTTTATTAAAGGCTCTGTCTATATTACCTAACTTTGTAGAAGCCAACTGAGGTAAACATACTATTCTTCTTTTATTAAAAAGATAAAAAACTAAAAATTAAAAAGATTAAAAAGGCTGAGAGAGATAAAATAATGTCAAAGGCCACTGAGCATGAAATGTAGAACAGTCAGAATTTATACCAAGGATAGTCTGGAACCAAAACCTGGACTTTTTTCCTATATAACACAGAATCTATTTCCTCCCCTACTTATCTTCACTAACCTACCCACTATTATCTAGAATCCTAACTATTCCACTTAACTGGATTCTCAAAAAGTCACAGATTCCCAAACTGCCAAACCCAATAACCCTTCACCACTTCCCATTTTCTTAACCCCAAGCAGAAGCCAACCCTGCTAACTGTTCTCTCCTTTTTGAATCTCACCTCCCAGGACTCTTGGACACTGCATTTTGTTGGTTCTCCTTCTTTCTAGTCCTCTGGTACTCTCTCTACTTACCTTTTTCTATACTCACTTATCATATAAATATATCTCATATATTTCATGTACTCTCCCAAGGCTGCTACTATGTTTTATATACCACTGGTAATCTCCACTTCTTAATGCTGGTCAGTACATTCTCCAGCTTACAATTTTCTTAATCTAGCCACCTTTCAAGAATCAGAAGTTCTACTTCCCTCTGAAATCCTCCCTTACAGCCCACAGCACTCACTCTATTTCTTGTACTCAATCTATTTCTTACACTCTGAATCATATACTGCACTGTCACAACTCTTAACTTCTTGTTGTTAAACTTTTTGGAGAAGTAAATCACATCTCTCCAATAAATTATAATCTTAAGCACAGGGACCCTATGTTTTTTTTTCCTTTATGTTTCCAGGAGTACTAAAAATGGTTCCACGTGGCTATGAAACTAACTGATTTTTTTTTTTTTTTTTTTTTTTAAAGACAGGGTTTCACCATGTTGGTCAGGCTGGTCTTGAACTCCCGACCTCAGGTGATCTGCCCGCCTTGTCCTCCAAAGTGCCTGGATTACAGGCATGAGTCACCACGCCCAGCCTTGAAACTAACTGATTTTTAACAGGAGCTGGGTCTTCATTTGAGTGTTAAACATTTTGTCAATAAGAAAGACCAGACACTATTCCTACAGGAAAGTAATCTTCGTCATAAAATGGAAGAAATGGTCAGAATCTTAATCCAAAGTAAAATTGAGAAGGCTGCCATCAAGAGTCAGAGGAGAGAAAAAAAAGGGAGCCAGAGGATCCCTGAGTAAAGAGATACAGGATCATAATTTTGATACTGAACTTGACATTCAGCTTGGAAAATTCCTTAGGAATAGCAACCTAGATTAGATGGGGGACTGAGAACTGGAACTTAGATAAAAGCTGATACTTGTAATTTATACATGTTTCATCCCCTTATCCCTTCACTGATAATAAATGGGGACACAAGCCTAACAGCCTTGTTTGAGACGTCTGAGAAAGGAAAGTGGTACCGAAAGAAGGAAACAAAGTACATAAGGATGGGATTTATGGGTTGCAACAGTAAAAGTTTCATAGGGCACAGTGTACAAATGAAAAAATAAAAATAAAAAACAGGAACAAAAAGAAGCCCTCCTCTTCTTGCTTTTCAAAGAAACTGTTTGTTGAATTCACTATCATTTGAGAGTCTTCTATGTGTCTAGCACTGCCCATAGACAAGGAGTTAACAATCTGATGCTGGGATGTATATTCATAATACAACAAGAGAGTGGCAACGATAAAGGAATGAATTATGGTTTGACAATCGTACACGCACAGGAACAGGTGTCTAATGTAAGCCTCTTGGAGGAATCAGCAGAGGTTTCAAAGTAGCATTAATTGTTGCTTAAGCTGAGGCACAGGCAGAGCTAGATCATCAACGGCTTTGTCTACAATGGTAGGGACTGTAACAGGAGCTTTAAACAGCTACAGTCAAAAAAATAACTCTACCTGGAGAGCTAAGTGTATTGTGGCCCAATTACTAGAAAACATATTCTTGGGTACTTTGGGAGGCCAAGGTGGGTGGATTGCCTGAGCTCAGGAGTTTGAGAATAGCCTGGGCAACACAGTGAAACCCCGTCTCTACTAAAACACAAAAAATTAGCCAGGCGTGGCGGCATGCACCTGTAGTACCAGCTACTCAGGAGGCTGAGGCAGGAGAATTGCTAGAACCCAGGAGGCGGAGGTTGTTGTGAGCCGAGATCGCACCACTGTACTCCAGCCTGGGCAACAGAGTGAGACTCCATTTCTTTAAAAAAAAAAAAAAAAAAAATACTCTTGGGTAAGGGACTTCCCCACACCCTGCACATCACATCATAGTCAACAAATATTTATTAAGCATCTATCACGTTCCAGGCATTGGACCAAGCGTTGAGAAAACAATAATGAACAAAACAGAAATAAAGCCCTCACAGAGCTTACTGTTTAGAATAAGACATGTATAAATATTATATTAATATGTAATTATAAACTGTGACAAGTCCCATAAAGGAAGAATACTAAAGGAGGAGGAGTTTTTAATATGCTTTATCTAATTATAGGCAAATAAATATCTTTCTCTAGTAATTTTCATGATGAATTATGGAGTTACTAAAGTGTTATAATGTCTATAATTCACTTTTTTTTTTTTTTTTAAACAGAGTCTTGCTCTGTGTCCCAGGCTGCAGTGCAGTGGTACAATCTCAGCTTACTGCAACCTCCACTGGAACAGGTTCAAGCAGTTCTCCTGCTGCAGCCTCCCTAGTACCTGGGATTACAGAAGCACACCATCACGCCTAACTAATTTTTATATTTTAGTAGAGACGGGGTTTCTCCATGTTGACAGGCAAGTCTCGAACTCCTGACTTCAGATGGTCTGCCCACCGCAGCCTCCCAAAGTGCTGGGATATAGACATGAGCCACCACACCCGGCCTTATAATTCACTTTTAAATACTTTAGTGTAGGAAGTATGACAAATACATAAACTAGTTTTTATCCTTGCCCTTAGGGGCAATTAGTTAACATTTTAATTATTTTTAATAATTTGAAAGAACTGACTCAGGTGTTCACACTCCAGTGTACCATGTAACAACCTCATACAACATCATCAGAGATCTTACTAACTAGCCTAAGGGATATCAGAAATAATTTTTTATTAATAAAATAAATAGAATTCAAGACCCATATATTGGGTAGAAATCACACACTGGCACTCTTCCTCTTGAAGAACAAGGTGTAAGAATTGTGGGCCCAGTAGTTGACAACTTTCAGGGCAGCACTTTGTGCTGGACTTTGCACCTAATCCAGCTAGAAGGCGAGCTGAACTCTGACGTTAGAATATGGCTGAAACTGCCTCCCATAGATCTTTCGTTCAAGTATTTGTCAGAGTACCTACAGGATAGAGAGCTGAAATTTCACCAACTGTACAAGAACCAGTTCTACAACTATTTTTGTGCCTGCTTGCTAAAAAACATACAACTGTGTGGCACATTTTGATCTGGGACTTGCTTTCATTATAGCATCCCACCAGATAGAGGAGGTTATAAGAGGGTTAGTAGAGCTATCTTAGCTCTAATTGTTAGAAGTTTCCTGGCAATCCAATTGGCTTGGAAAGAGAAGTGTATATCTAGGATCTTTCCATTCCTTTTAAATACAGAACAGTTCATGTAACATAATTATTTCCTAACTTTCTAAAAATAATTTAGTGCAAAAATAACCTTAAAAAACTACCTCTGAACAAGAAACAAAGATAAAAAGCTAAGTATTCTTCCCCTCCACCAAATCAAGGGAAAGGAGAAACTTACCTAAGATGTAAGAGTTTAGGGAAAGACAAAGATTGAGAGGATCCAACTGTATGATCATACTGAGGTTCTGATCTAGAAAGTAAACACATTTGTTTATGAGTTTATCACAACATAAAATTATACTTTTCCCAATATAGGGAAATTTTTGCCTCCAAAACAAATTCAAGAGCCTAACTGTATCTGCCTTATTCAACTCACTCTACTCATAGGAAAGGTAATTGATTAAAGACTTTTTTGGTTTTTCTGAATCTTTTAATAAATATCCAACTTCACTCTGAAAAGGTGTAATAAAATCTTTAACACATATAGAATATCAGAGATTTTCACCCAACCTCTACATATAAGCTCTTCAAACATTGTCAACCAGCAATACAAGTCATTACCTTAGAGTAATCACAGGGAGAGGTGGCAATGAGAGAAGTTTCTTGAACTGATGTGTACTTAAAACTTCTCCATCAAAGTTCACTTCCCACATCCTAGAGCCTGGGCGAGCACAATATATGAGAGGTTGCTGGCCCCCAGAACATCTTCCAGGAAAGAAGCAAGCTCCATATTCCCCATCTCTTTCCTTGTTTCCGATTTTCCAAAACTTTTCTCTAATATCCAGAAAGGAAGAGAAAAGCACATTTACTTACAAAAAAAAAAATAAGTAAAAAACAATGGCACTACAATTCAGCACGGGCATAATAACTCCACTCACAATGCCTTCTCCTTCATTCATATTACCAATATACTGAAAAAAACAACAGAAAGGAAAGATCAAAATAGAGTTCTGGCTCTGATTTGCCATTAGCTATTTCTGTGATAGGAAGAAAATCATTTCATATTAGTACTCAGTTTATTACCCACAGAATAAGAGGCTCAGAATTAATGTGAAGGCCCCTTTCAAATCTAAGAGGTGAGTGCTACCAAACTATTTCGTACATTCTTGAATCCTACAACTGCTTCTAAAGTCACTTTGTAAAATGTTCTTTGGACACTTTATGGAAGCTACTAATCTACTTCTCCAACCCTGTCTCCAAGTCACTTCCTAACCACAAGCACCCAATAAACTTACTCTTTCCTCAAAAACCCAGGTCCTTCTGAAATTCTGCACTGTGGAGCATTCTGTTACCTTAGGATTACATGAATTAGATATATAATAGAGCTTAGTACACTGCCTGGGAAGATGGAAGATGATAAGGATGAGGGAGATGTCTCTCCCTAAAAACTCCTGTTACTTACTCATCATGATTTAGCTCCATCATTCCTCCTCAGAAACTTTCTTTGATTCCCACATATGGAATTACACGCTTCCCACGCTTTGCCTTCATAGCACTTATGACATGATATATGGCAATTATGTCTATCTGAACAGTTGATCATGACTTTTCAGGACAAAGGACACTTCTTATTCCCCTTTGAATTTCCAGTGTATAGCACAGTGTCAGGCCTACAAAATGCACTCAATACACTGCAGAGTTCCATAAACTCAATCTCTTTTATTGAAGAGTGATCTAGTATGCTTTCTAGCATGAATTTACTAGATAACCTCAGAAAATTCAATAAATAGTTCTGTACTTATTTGCTTTATGAATAAAATATAACATTTGCTTTACTTTAAGAACATAGGTGTAAGAATGCTTTGAAATGTATACAGAGCAGTCCAAGAAGTATTGGTTTTATCATTTATATTCCGTATTTGGGAAATAAAATATATTTCTTGCTTATTTTGTATCCCCTATGGTACCTAATATAGTGCTAAGGATCTAGAGGAATATAATAAATGTTTGCTGAGTGAAAAATGCAATCAATTCATTATCATTTGCATACTCATTAATCTTACTTTCTATTATTTTTCAAACAAACAATACGTCATAGGCACAAAGTTGAGTATTTTCACATATGCTACCTTAATTAATCCTTAACACTAAATTTACATGAAGCAAATTCATATCTATCTC
The DNA here is from genome assembly GCA_963573385.1 of Cacajao melanocephalus. Classification (NCBI taxonomy): domain Eukaryota; kingdom Metazoa; phylum Chordata; class Mammalia; order Primates; family Pitheciidae; genus Cacajao; species Cacajao melanocephalus. The sequence goes on from CAUYLG010021876.1 coordinate 33,793, forward strand.
TTTGGCTAGTCACCAGGAGTCTCGGCTTTAAAATATATATATTGGTTTTTGGGAGGGAAAATAGGTTGAAACAAAAAGATTTTTTAACATAAGTATATATTTTATTATACTATCCATGTCCCCAAAAACTGAATTCTAGCTAATAAAAAGTAGGCACATATAAACATGCTATTTTTACAGCAGGTTCTATGATACTGCCATCTAACTTCAGTTACGAAATAGGTACATGGGGGTTGATTATACAATTCTCCCTTATTTTGTGTAGGCTCAAATCTCTCCATAACAAAATTTTAAGGGGAGATGGTCCTGAGAAATATGACAGCTGCCAGGTCCAATGAAAAAAAGAATTGGCCAATGAAAATTTCCTTGCAGCGAGAATGGCTGAGAATTTTGGCACAGTGATGCATAATATTCACTCTCAGCTTTTGGCTATTCTGCTCTGGTATTTCACGGCTACCTCTAATGTACTCCTTTGCCATTCACTGGACCTCTGGCTCTACCCTTGAGATTTTGATGAAATACTTACCTTCATAAAGCTCTTAATTATTCCTCATCTGATTTTACCCTTTAGTAAAATGCTATTAAAACAAAACAAATTTTTAAAACCACAAAACTCAAAGAAGAAGCCTTCCTGCTTCCCCCTTTGGCCTTTTCTCATGGTGCTTAGAATATGCCTCATAGCAGCAGGCTCAAAGAATACTGTCTTAGTCACCCACTGGACTGTCTTAGACTCCTCTACCTCCTCTCTGCTCTCTAACATCAGCTTGCATACAACTGGTTCCTTAACATCTGTGTAGCCAAGGGCAGCGGTTCATGCCTGTAATCCCAGCACTTTGGGAGGCTGAGGCAGGAAGATCGCTTGAGCCCAGGAGTTCAAGACCAGCCTGGGTAACATGACAAAACCCAGTCTCTAAATAAAATACAAAAAATAAGCAGAGCATGGTGGCATGTGCCTGTAGAGACAGCTACTTGGGAGGCTGAGATAGGAAGATCACTTAAGCAGGGGAAGTTGAGGCTGTAGTGAGCCATGATCATACCACTACACTCCAGCCTGGGTGACAGAGTGAGACCGTCTCAAAAAAAAAAAAAAAAAAAGGAAAAAAAAACTTATGTAACTGATTGATGGGGCTTGGGGTAGACAACTTCTAAGTTCCTTCCAGTTCTAAAATTCTGCATTTCTGATGACTAATGGTTGGTCAATATACCTTTCAGTGTCACACAAGAAGGATCGAGTAAGTGAAGATATAAGTAGCCTTCCATCCAAATAATCTAACTGTACAACACAGGAGTCAACTGTTGTTATTGTCTGAACAGGAAACATCACAAAAGCAGCAGCTGCCTAAAAGCAATGTGAAAAACAAAATATAGTTTATTTAATCATAACATACCCATGTAATCTCTTCCTCTTTACCTTATAAATGAAAATAACTTAAATAACAAAATAAAATTTTCAAGTAAGCTAAAATTTAATTTGCTTGTAAGAATATCAAAGTTTCACTCACTTAATTTGGTACCTAACTGTAGAAGAAAATTCTTAAGGCTCTGTTTGTGATTATCTAATCTTAGAGGTGAGAATGAAAAAGATGAAGCAAGCTTTAGAACATGTTAGTCAGGCATGGTAGCACACACCAATAATCCCAACTACTTGGGAGACTGAGGCAGAAGGATTGCTTGAGCCTAGGGGCTCGAGGCTGCAGTGAGCTAAGATCGCGCTACTACACTTCAGCCTGGGCAACAGAGGAAAAACCTGTCTCTAAATAAATAAAGTTTTGGAGTATGTGAGAGAATTTTTCACCTGTAGATAGTACTTCTCCCTTTGAGAAAAAGACAAAATAAGTCTACTACCTATAGGGTTTCAATTATATTTTAGATCAAAAATATATTAAGAATCATTTGCTAACTTTGATAGGTCATGATGGCAAAATCAGAAAAATATTTTTGATATGTTCATTAAAATAATTTAGCCAACAGCCAGGTGCAGTGGCTCATGCCTGTAATCCCAGCACTTTGGAAGGGCAAAGTGAGTAGACTGCTTGAGCCCAGGAGTTCCAGACCACTCTGGGTAACAAGGCAAAACTCTGTCTAAAAAAATTTTTTAAAAATTAGCCAGGCATGGTGGTGCATGCCAGTGGTCCCAGCTACTCAGGAGTTTTGAGGGGGGAGTATTTGAGCCTGGGCGATGAAGGCTGCAGTGTGCCATGATCTCACCACTGTACTTTAGCCTGAGTGACAGAGCAAGACCCTGTCTCAAAATAAATAAAATATAAAATAAAAGTAATTTAGCCAATACTAGTTAGATCCTTTCTTTTCTGCCAAGATCCTAAACAGAAATAAGCCAATGAGAGACAAAAATCCCTCTACTTGTGATGTAATGGCCTTTGAGGAGTGGGACAATGAGAAGCTGGTCTGCTCTGTCTTAATGACAGACTGGAGCATTCTGTTAGGGTAACCTGAGTCTCAACCCTTCTACTCAGCAATAACTGCAACAGGAAGCCTGAGGACCTGCAGAGCAGAGCAAAGTCAGAAGGTGCCTTTAAGACTCCATTCAAAATAAGTTATAGCCATCCTGATAAAAAAAATATTCCTAGACCTGTGAGTTTCTTCTACGTAAGAAGTAGAGAAGACCAGGAGCCTGGGCAACTGGTGTCATTTCTATGTTTGCCGTTTTAGTCATACCAATAATAAATAGATATCTTTTCTTTTTTAATAGCCTTATACTAAAGAATGCTTCGTTGAAATGAGCCATGCAGGTGAATCAGGAAGAACTGCAATAGATGATATGCAAAGTACTGAAGTTAGCTCACAAAAGCCATTCTGCAACAGTATTGAGCTAAAACAGGCCACCATACATACTATATACAAGCAGGTCCCCTCAAAAATCTCCAACTCTGGACTCTGGATTAATCTCCCAAGAAATACAGTAGATAAAATCACATTCTTTCATTGGAAGTTTTGTAAGACAACACCTTGTAACTCACTACATACACAAAGAACAGGACTGCTTCTCACCTTTGCTTGTTTAGAAGCATTGAGTTTGACGGCAGAAACCTTCCCAGCATGATCACCTATAAAAACTCTAAGAATAGCTGTGTCCCAACAGAGAGCTGTGACTTTTCGGCCTTTGTGTTCTGAAGACACATAAATTTGTTCTGGTTTCCCACGACGCTCTTGATTTAATTCCCAAACAACTACAAGACCTTGGCTGCAAGAATTGAGTTACAGAGGCAAATTTTTGGCAATGGTGAAAAAGGTAAAATTTAATTGCATCACAGTATCAACTATATTAAATACATACGCAACTCTTGTTCTTCAGAAAAGAGGAAGTATTATAAAAAGTCAAGGTACTAATTTCCTTGCTTTAGTCACCAAACCAGTTTAATAGGAGAAGTTAAATGATCTAAGTTATCTCTGTTCCCTTTCTCTAAGGCCTTTGAAATGTTGTAACCTCAAATTAGCATTTTCTACAAACACTAGGATAACCAACTGTTCATTCTGGTTTGCTGGGTACTGAGAGGTTTCCTAAAACACAGGAGTTTCAGTGTTAAAACTGGGACAATCCTAGGCAAGCCAAGATGGTTTGTCACCCTAACAAATACATATGTCAATTTAAAATGCATTTGAAAAAGGACAGATAGTTTTAAAACAGATTGTTACCTGGTAGCTACAGCAACATAATCATCATCATGTAAACAACAGGCGATTTGAGAAATTGCACCTTCCTAGGGCACAAAAGAAAACACATTTTTTAAATCTTAAGTTTATATTTTTTTTTTTTAGACCTTGTCTCATTCTATCACCTAGGCTGGGGTACAATGGTGTGATCTCAGCTCACTGCAACCTCTACTTCCCGGATTCAAGCTATTCTCCTGCCTCAGCCTTCCAAGTAGCTGGGATTGCAGGTGCCCGCCACCAAGCCCAGCTAAATTTTGTATTTTTAATAAAGATGGGGTTTCACCATGTTGGCCAGGCTGGTCTTGAACTCCTGACCTCAGGTAATCCACCTGCCTTGGCCTCCTAAAGTGCTGGGATTATAGGCGTGAGCCACCCTGCCCAGCCAAGTTTTACATTCTTTTATTCCAAATGATTATTTATATTGAAGAAATTTGCATGTATGAAAGACTCCAAATGGTATATGACAGAGCTGCCCTTCATCTTACCCTGTGTGAAAGAAAAAGCCTGTGCTTCCAGCCTTCTTTCTGAATGAGATGGAGTCCTCCTCCTGAACTGCCCAAAGCCAACCATTTCCGTGACACAGCTATGCTCGTGCACTAAAAACATGTGAAGAGAAGTGTGAGATAAGCACAGCTACTTAACCAAATAGACTATCCACCGGAAATAAACACTGAGGATTTATGCATCAGGCTCCTTCCCTCACTTTACCCTCTGCCCAAATGGATACAACATGACACTTATTCTCTAATTCTAGAATAGTAAAAAATACTGATGAAAGAACATTTTGTTTTTAAACTTCTAAACGAATCTCAAAAGGCTGAATAGGCTCCATTGTATAAGTAATTTTCCCTTGGCAAAAGCTGGCTGTTAGACTGTCCATATTTTGTGTAATTTGGCTAGGTCATTCCAATGATGACTACAACAATGGAAGACCAAGGAAGTTACCAGAAGATAAAGCAACCACATTAATCGTTCGTCCATTTAAATCATTTCCAGTCTGCACAAACACCACAAAACATTCATAAGTCTTAAGGTAGGTGAGACTCCATCAGAGAAAGCAGTGGCCATGCTGCACCCAATACCCTGTGGCAAAAGTTATTAGTCAGCTAAGAGACATTCCCAATCCTCTTCATTTTTGTTGCTTTTTACTACAGAAGTTGGAAAACCTAAATATTCACGTTCCTGGTTCCCTTGTTGCCAAGGGTTGTCATATAACTCAATTTTAGCTAGTAAGACCAACACTGCTGAGGGCTTCTCAGAAAGGGAAGCTTTACCTTCCCAGATAAAAGGCAGAGCCCGTGGAAAGCCTTTGCCCTTTGCCCCTACTTTCTTGACATGTTAATGAGAACAGTAAGACTGGAGAGGAGACACATACTACAAATGCGACTAAAAGCTAACATATATACATATGGTAGAGCAGGAAAAATGGGAGCCACTTATATCATTGGGCCACTACACTAAACCCAGAACACTAACCTCCTATGAGATTATAAACATCTTTACCACTTAAGCTCCTACTAGTATGTTATACCATACTGTAACTTGCAGCTGAAAAAATGTCTAGCTGATATCAAGCCTCAAAATTGCTACTCATATATTACTTTGCCTATCACTTCCTATTTTCCCTTTCCTCACATGCTAGCTAGTACTTTAGGGCAGTAGCAAAAGTATAAAAATGAAATTATTTTGGTACTAGTTATGAAACTTTGGTTCTTACCATGTCATTCCTGAGTTTAATCAAAATAACTGAGTTTGAAGGAAGCACATAGTTCTTTGAATTCCAAGGACAATCAAAACACATAGTTATTGAGAAAAGAAAAATAACTCAGGGCAGTCTGAGCTATGTGAAGTATGCAGGCCCAGAGAGAAACGAATATGAGCTATCAGTCATGACCCTACTCTCTGCACCCAGGCCTGGGGGCAACTGTTTAAAGTTTTGTCCCTGACTAGCTGCCTCACCTGTTATCTTCATGTCACTGAAATCTGTGACACGAAGAACGGACGTTACAGCCAATCAATAGTTTTTGTTATTTTGATATACGCTGTTGGTAAACAACTCAGAATCTGCCTCTTCTTTTCCTTTAAAAATCCACTTGGGCTGAACAAGGTGGCTCACGCCTATAATCTCAACACTTTGGGAGGCCAGGAGTTCGAGACCAGCCTGGGCAAATAGAATAAGATCCCGTCCCTAATTTAAAACATTTTATTTTTAACCAATCCAATTGGGCACAGTGGCTCACGCCTATAATCCCAGCACTTTGGGAGGCCAAGGTGGAAGGACTGCTCAAGCCCAGGAGTTTGCGACCAGCCAGAGCAACACAGTGAAACCCCATCTCTACAAAAAAAAAATACAAAAATTAGCTAGGCCATCTAGTGTGGTACATGCCTATAGTCCCAGCTACTTGAGAGGCTGAGGCAGGAAGACTGCCTGATGCCAGTTCAAAGCTGCAGTACACTGCAGTGTGCCATGACTCAGCTATGAAACCTGTGAATAGCCACTGCACTCCAGCCTGAGCAACACAGTAAGACTCCCCCACCCCCCGTCTCAAAAAATAATCCACCCAGCACTTTGGGAGGTCAACACAGGTGGATTACTCAAGGCCAGGTGTTTGAGACTAGCTTGGCCAACATGGCAAAACTCCATCTCTACTAAAACGCAAAAATTGGCCAGGCACAGTGGTACAATTTTTGCCTTTGCCTCAGTTTTGCTTTTCAGTCTTTTTTATTCCTTTTGAGATTGAGTCTCACTGTCACCCAGGCTGGAATGTGTAGAGTGATCACAGCTCAATACAGCCTCAACCTCCCTGGCTCAAGCAATCCTCCCAATTCACCTTCTGAGTAGCTGGGACCACAGGCGCCCACCACCACATCCACCTGATTTTTTTGTTTGGTTTTTTGTTTTTTTGTTTTTTAAGATGGAGTCTCGCTCTGTTGCCAGGCTGGAGTGCAGTGGTGCGATCTTGGCTCACTGCAACCTCCACCTCCTGGGTTCAAGTGATTCTCCTGCCTCAGCCTGTGAGTAGCTGGGTCTATAGGCATGCACCACCACATCCAGCTAATATTTCATTTTTAGTAGAGATGAGATTTCACCATGTTGGCCAGGATGGTCTCCATCTCTTGACCTCGTGATCCACCCATCTCGGCCTAATTTTTGTATTTTTTATAAAGAACGGGTTTTTGCCATGTTGCCCAAGCTGATTTGAAACTCCTGAGCTCAAGAAATCCTCCCACTTCCACCTCCTAACTTGCTGGGATTACAGGCTTGAGCCACCAAGCCAGGGCACTTGCCTCAGCTTCTTCCTTTTAGGTCAACGTTCTGCCCAAAGCTAACTAACTTTGGCTTTGCTCCCTAAAACGAGAGTTATACCAGATTTCCTGTTTTGGAATGACCTTAGTATAACTGCAATGTTTCATGTTATTCCAAATGTAATGGGGTTGTTGGGGCTCAGCAACCAATACCCCAACATATGGAGTTTTGACATGCTGACAGTCCTTAGAAGCTGCCTCAAAATCAAAATCCCTTTAACCCTGTCTTGTTATCACCCCTCCACCAAGCACAGAGAGGGACTCTCTCCAGAGGAATTTCCTTATCTGACCAAGAAAGCTTCTTTCCAAAAGGGGCCAGGCTCAGTGGCTCACGCTTGTAATCCCAATAGTTTGGGAGGAAGCAAGAGGATTGTTTGAGGCCAGGTGTTTGAGATGAGCCTGGCCAAATCATGGCTAAACTCGGTCTCTACTAAAAATACAAAAATTAGCAGAGCATGGCAGCAGGTGCCTGTAATCCCAGCTACTCGGGAGCCTTAGGCACAAGACTCACTTGAACCCAGGAAGTGGAGGCTGCAGTGAGCCAAGGTCGTGCCACTGCACTCCAGCCTGGGCAATGGACTCTGTTTCAAAAAAAAGAAAAGAAAAGAAAGAAGAAAAGAGAAAGAAAGCTTCTTTCCAAAAGAAGTGCAATTGTCTAAAACCCTTTCCCTAGAGATCTCATCAAATAACCAGGAAAGATCAACCACTAGAGAAGAGACTGAGAGTCTTCATCATGCTCAGATAGACTTTTCATTTATATCCCTGAGGACAGCTCCAAAAGATTATCTGGAGGATTTTACCTGCATAAGTCAGATTGTTCCTGTGCAACTCCCTCATTTTCCCATGTCTGCCTCCCCCTTGCTACAGCTATTCTTCTCCCTAATGATTTATTGCCACTCAAAACAATCGTCTACATTCTCCATATCCCCACTTCTCTACGAAAAAGGGTACATAGGGCCGGACATGGTGGCTCACTCCTGTCATCCCAGTGTTTGGGGGAGACCAAGGCACAGGATTGCTTGAGGCCAGGAGTTCGATGTTACCATGAGCCATGGTCTCACCATTGTACTCTAGCCTGGGCAACATAGCAAGACCCCATCTCTACAAAAACTTTTTTACAATTAGCCTGGCATGGTGTCAACTGTGTTTAGTCACAGCTACTCAGAAGGATGAGGCAGGAGGATTGCTTGAACCCAGCTGTTTGAGGTTACAGTGAGCTATGATCTTCCCGCTGCACTCGGGCCTGGGCAATAGAAAGAACCTGTTTCAAAAGGGAACGAAAAGAAGATTTTACATGCCTCTTTTCCTATTAAATCTTACTTTTATTAGTTGATTTTCAGCAAACCTTCACAGGGTGAAGACACAGT
>CAUYLG010021877.1:0-14390 GCA_963573385.1 Cacajao melanocephalus
ATCCACCTTCTGAAGCCTAATTCTGTTAATGGATCACACTCGTTCTCCATCAGGCCTTGTTCCCTTGTTGATGAGGAACTATGATCCCCTGTAGAAGGAGAGGCATTCTGATTTTGAGTATTCTCAGCCTTTTTACGCTGGTTTCTTCCTATCTTTGTGAGTTTATCTACCTGTCATTTGTAATTGCCAACTTTCAAATTAGGTCTCTGAGTGGACGTCCAACTTGTTGATTCCCAGTGCCGAAATCTGATCAACTAACGCCGACTAAAACAGCGGCATTAAGATTCGTGGTGCTTTTCTGCCCGGGAATCTCTGGTCTGGCTTCCCTCCTGAATCCCTTTTTCAATCAGGTAAATAGGCGACTCTGCCTTTCCGGAGCTCCAAACGTCGACCAAAAGGGGAGTCAGTTCCGTTTACTCTGCACCAAGAACCGCCACGCCGAGGCGCCGGCAAAACCGCCATACCGGCCACAAGAGTTGCGCTGGCGACCCGTGGGGCTCCTGCGCTGGGAATCTCCTGGTCCGTGAGCAACAAAAATTCATCTGTAAGTGTGGCGTCCTCTCGTTCTGTGCGCTTTCTCTGGGAGCTACAATCCTGAGCTGCTAGTAGTCAGCCATCTTGGATCTCTCTCCTTAAATTTTTTTTACTAGAAACTCATCCAGTTCATAACAGTCTCCAGTTCTTATATACAGAATTGGGTAGAGCCAGACTACAAACCTGTGTCTTCTGAGTCTACACTCCATATTCTTTCCACCATACCATGCTTTCTAAACAGTGTAGAAACTGCAGGCACTGTTTAAGTTTCTGGTGATTTACTGTCACGCTTTGGGAAACAATCTTGGCATACATACCCATTTATTTTTTTTTCTCAAATAAATGGACTCTTAGAGCACTTTAAAGCTGTCTTCTCATTTTATAATTGGAGAAAATGTGGTTCAGAATATTGAATCACCTCGCCCAAGATCACCCAGGTAGAAAATGAACAAGCTAGAACAAAAACCCAGGTTAGAGTTCCTGGTTTCATTTTCTTTCCTTGCATTTGTGGTTTATAAAAGAATCCTTCCCAGGCTCATGCTGTCTTACTTCTATTGAGTGATAGAATCATTCCAAGTTACATTACTATATTGGGAAAATAAATAATCCCTGTGGCCATGTTGTGATTATAAATGTAGCAGAACTGCAATTTTATAAACATACAAGTTGGATTTTTGATGGTGAGAGCTGTTGTTGAAAAGCCAAAAATGATCTAATAATCCTTTCTAGCAATTACCAGCATTGAACACTTCAATTTTGCCAGAGAAACAAAAAACTCATAGAATTCCTAACATGAATCAGGCTGTAGCTCTCCATGTTTAGTGAAACTATGAAAATGGGAAGCAATTAACAAGAAGTAATTCTTTCTGAAAAGGAGTGCGTATTGATCGCTGTCAGGTCAACAAGACCTTTTACATTAGTAGACATTGCTTCCTGGACACCTTGAAGTGTATCCTTGGGTGGAGTGGAGTGGAAGAAAGAGAGTTTCGCCCTAACTGGTCGTGAAGTGCAAGGCAATGCAACGCAATGAGATGCAATGCAAGCATATTTACCTCCTAGCTACTGAGGAAGAATTAAGGGGTGAGAAATGTAGCAATAGATGTACTGAATATACTCTGGAAAAAAAGTGGGGCATAAACTCAACATGCCCAGTGGCAGCAGAGAGAAGGTAGGAAACTTGAAGATACTCCATTATAATGTTAGTAAGTTTAATGGTAACCTGGTATCTAATACATCAGGAAAATACCCAATTTTTTTTTTTTTTTTTGAGACAGAGTTTCCCTCAGTCACCCAGGCAGAAGTGCAGCGGCACGATCTTGGCTCACTGCAACCTCCACTTCCCAAGTTCAAGTGATTCTCCTGCCTCAGCCTCCAGAGTAGCTAGGACTACAGGCGTGCACCCCCACACCTGGCTGAATTTTATATTTTTAGTAGAAATGGGGTTTCACCATGTTGGCCAGGCTGGTCTTGAACTCCTGACCTTAAGTGATCTGTCCACCTCGGCCTCCCAAAGTGCTGTGGTTACAGGTGTGAGCCACTGCACCCAGCCCCAGTGCATTTTTAATATGCTGTTTTACATTCAAGGCGTTTGATGTAGAAAGAAAGATATCTTATGTGTATCACATCCTGCAGAAACTCCATCTGGGAGATGACGGTCATCTCCCAGGCAGTTGTATCTCACTGTGTGCCTCTGTCTCACAGTGCAACGCGTACTCAGTCTTCCTTATCTTTGTCACTTTCTTAGCTTACAGGCTGAGAGCACAGGTTTGAAGTTCAACCACGGCTTTGTCATTTTCGAGTTGCTGTGTGGCCTTGGGTCACATTTACTGAGCCTCCATTTACTTTTTCATAAAATGCTAGTGATAATATTGTTGACGTGCTATCAAGAGTAAGTGAGATAACATAGATGAAGCACTTTACTTAGCGCAGTGCCTAGCTTGTCATAACATGCAATCCCTTGTAGCTATTACAATGTATTGCCTTAATATCTAGCACATTTCAGGCAGTTCCTATTTATAGCATGACTCAAGAATTCTACCTTGACCATTGGATTTTTCCACCACTGCCAGATGAGCTTGTTAGAGTAGTACTATGGCTATGGGACCCTCCTGGGCAAAAATCATCAGTAGCTCCCTCTTATCAATCCAATAAATCCAAAATTTAAAGTCATTCACAATCTAGCCTCAACCTAACTCAGTTTTATCTCCCAGTTAAACTCACCAGGAATCTATATGCTTTGTATGTGATGTACCGTGTGTTTTCAGTGAACTAAAGGAATGCTCCCTTGCACTTGAAAATTTTGAAATGTCAGTCGATGGTATCAAGTTCCCTTACCTGCTAAGAGTTACAAATTTGCGCATAGGCACCTTCAAACAGAGCTAAGGATTTAAGGTGAGTTTCTAGTTCTCAAGTGCCTACAAAGGAGATTAAAATTACCCAAAATGCCTGTGAAATTGAATACCAGAAAAAGGTCAAAGCCGTTCAGCAATCTTTCCTATTGATCAACTTTACCTATGTCTAGGTATCTTCTCGACATGGTATTCATGTTATTTTGACAAAATTCTCATTGGACTGTGCATGTCACAAACCATCCAAATTCTTTTCGTCTGTCACTTTGCAAATAGACTGTGTGTATCTCTTGAGAAACCTGTGTGGATCAATGCTGGTAGGCTGCCCTGTGTACAGGTTCCTAAGCTCCACATCTCTAGCGCTTGCAACTGCTTTCCAGAGTTTTGCCTTTCTTCCAATTTTAGCTTGACAATATTTCTACCATCTGCCCCTTTGTTTCCAGTCTCTGCCTCCAGCCACCCTAGTTCAAGACCTCATCACTGAGACCTGTGGCTGGTCTGTCATCACATTCGACTTCTTGGTGGCCCTCCTTCCACTTTCTCTTCCTGCCCACGATCCCCAGGAAGGGTAGTCTCTGCTCGGAATGCCAGTCCCTGGAACAACCCGTAACACAGGTGGAAACCATTCTTTCAGAGAAAACTTAGGGAGAAAGTCTTCAGAAACATATTTAATGACTCCGGGGAGTTCTGAATCCAAAACTAGAGAATTCCATTCTCTAGTTCCTGAATCCAAAGTTCTGTGATTCACTTCCCTGAATGGCATTTTATTTCCCCTTTGATGTCTGTGTTCGGTTCATTGTTTGTTGGTTTCTATCTCTTCTCACCTAACTGTTACATCTTAAAGAGAGTTTCGAAAACATCTAGCAGAGTATTTTTATTTCACAGAAGAAAGTGAGACTCAGAGGTTAAATGACTTATTCCGCATATATTCATTCAAAATGAGAATTATTCTGTGTGCTGGCTTCTACCGTATTCAGCTTATGCACTTGAAATCTTAGTCTGGATGGCTTCGTTTTCATAGCAACAGACACGATACTGGAATAGCAACAACAAAGCACATTTAGTCCACGAGCCCAGTAATAACAGGTATGGTATATTTCACAGCTCAGCTTGAATAGAGAGATGATTGCAAGAACCAAAGAAATGCAAATATGCAAGCAATCTTGAGTCTTCAGAATGTTAATAACCTAGCACTTCCTTCTCTATCATATCCTTTAGCTTATTATCAGACTTAAGGAAACTTGTAAAACTGGTTTCTTTCTTTTTAATAAAACTGCTGATGATAATGAGGGAGGAAGAGGAGGGGGTGGGGTACAGTGGCTCCTTGAACCTGGTTACCTCTTCTTTATCTCCTTTCTACAGTCTTCATCACCACCACTACCCTTTCATATCCTCAGTCTATAAAGAAAAACATCTGCTTATTTTGAATTTTTTGCCTGAAATTTTACCTTTTCCCCCAGGTACTGACTCTCCCATATATATAATTTGCACAATATAAGCAAAATGATTATTTCTCTAGCAGAGTATTTACTACATAGCCTTACCTATCTATAATGCTGCATTAAACACCCAAAGTGGCTGGGCGTGGTGGCTCACGCCTGTAATCCCAGCACTTTGAGAGGCCGAGGCAGGTGGATCACAAGGTCAGGAGATCGAGACCAGCCTGGCCAATATGGTGAAACCATCACTTGAACCCAGGAGCCAGAAATTGCAGTGAGCTGAGATTGTGCCACTGCACTCCAGCCTGGGCGACACAGCGAGATTCAGTCTCAAAAAAACAACAACAAAAAGTATGCTTCACATTGTCAGAGCCAGTCTTCTCTTACTTATACTAAAATTTACTTAATAGCAAATGATGGTCGAACAGAGCAGCTCCTTGATGTTTACCCAGTACATATCTAGTGACTTCACAAACCCTCACATTTATAAATACTAGTGTAGATCATTACTCTATAAAATGATGTTGAATATTGTATAATATATACAGTAATACTCTAGCTGATTCCTCCAGAAATGAGAACAAGTAGGTAACAACAAACTGGCTGAGAAATGGATATTAGGCTCCTTGGACTTTAGCCATCACTCTTAAACTGACCTCCAGTGCTTCCCCCTCATAGCCCATGGGTGCGAGAGCAAGAATGCTGCTGACTCCTGTCAGCAGGGTTCTCAGCCCCTAATGCAAATCCCTGCCTTCTGTAACAAACACCGCATTTGCTTTCTGGGAAATTTAGTAAAGATGCCTCTCAACTTACGATGGGGTTATGTCCCAATAAACCTATTGTAAACTGAAAATATCATTAAGTCAAAAATGCGTTTAATACACCTAAACTTACCAAACATCGTAGCTTAGGCTTCACTTAACCTACTTAAATGTGCTCAGAACATTTACGTTAGCCTATAGCTGAGCAAAATCATCTAACACAAAGCCTGTTTTGTAATAAAGTGCTGAATAGCTCATGTAATTTGCTGAGTACTGTACCAAAAGTGAAAACCAGAATGATTGTATGGGTACTCAAGGTACAGTTTCTGTTAAATGTGTATTGCTTTTGCACCATCGTGAAGTCAAAAAAAATCCTAAGTCAATCCATCATAAATCGGAAACTGTCTGTATAGCGTATGTGCAACATGGGACATCCTGATGGTTTCTTTATGCCGTTTCTTCCTACCCTTCCCACCCTCTCCTCGATGCACATCCCTGCTATAACCATCAGCTCATTCCCCACACCCTTCCACAAGCATCAGCTCCTAGATTAGGTGGGAGGCAGTGAAGCCTAATGGTTACAAGCACACACTCTGAGGCAGGCCTCCCTCCACTGGCTTACTGCCCGCCCCCCACCCTCATTACTTGGGGTAAGTTACTTTGTGCTATGCTTTTTTTCATTTGTAGAGGAGGAAATCAATAGTACCTGCAATGCAGAATTCTTAAGAGGATTTGATGAGTTGGAATATATAACGAACTGAAACAGGGCTTCTGAAATAGAAATTTCATCTTTTAGTGTATCCTGTTCAATAAATAACTAAACTATTGGTGGAGACTGTGGAAAAATAACTCAGAAGTTTCAGAGTATATAATGATTAATTTAAACAAGCTTTTTACAGAAATCATCACGCTAACCTCGTATGCTAACCGAGGCCACCTCTTTACATAGGGTGGTTATGTTAATTGTATATTCTATATTGTTTCACTTGGCCATGTATAAATGTTGGTCTGAGTTTGAAGAAAGGGTTAGATTTTCAAGATAAAGGGGAATGGTAGAAAACCCATAACTTAGTTTTCTAACAAATAAATTCCTCTACAATTGTCTTATCCTACACATTAGGAGCAGAAGTAGAAAAAGAAGACATGTGATACATGGGTCTCTGTCTCATCGGTGAAGATATTACATTGTACATGTTCTTAGAAGCTAAAGGGAAGAGTTCCTGGGTAGCAGTTCAGTAAATACTGTTGTTTATGATAACGATGATCATGACATTATAGCATGTGAGTGAGTGTTCAAGCTCCATACCAGCTGAGCAAGAGGTCAGGATTTTCTCCACTAAAGTTCTATAGGTTATGACTATGAGAGCTTTAGGTAGATCTGGAGGATTGGAACTGAGTTGTGTCTGTTGTACGGTTTTTCACAGTCCCCATTTGAAAGCTGTTCTTATCTGAGGCCAGCAGACCTTTCCCTGTGGAAAGCGTTATCTACCAAACATTGGTGCAGATTGGGATTGCACGCGCTGTCCTGCCCACTCTTGACAGATGGCAGGGAGCCCAAGCCATCCATATGCTGCTCTGTTCTCCGAGAAGACACGGGCACGAAAACAGCTTTGGCTGGTGCGACTGTAACCGTGGGTGTCTCTGAAGCAGCGTCCCTGTCCTTGGGCTCTTCAGCACCAGACAAGGTTCCAGCAAGTTGAATATAGTCTGTGGTGGACAGTAGAGCAAATCCAGCCCTCAGATGTTGGGAGAGAAGTCTATGTCTGTACTTGGGGATTTTAATTTGCTCACTTGAGCAAGGGTGACCACAGCTCAGTGTCGATCTGGTTCTATACTGCCCTTTTCTGCCGATGGGCATCTCACTATAGTAGAGTAGGGAATTTTCTCTGTTTTCATGGACTTTTACTTTATAGAAGTTCCTCAAAAAATTAAAAATAGAACTACCGTCTATCTAAGGTCTAAGACTTGTCAGGACTTACTGGTCTTTCCTAAAAGCAGTAAGATGTCTTCAGATGACCACAGAGGAAGTCTACAGAAAAAAAAAAAAAAGTTTTAAAATAAGTTTTCAGAGAGATGACATTCTCCCAAAAAAGAAAACTTGAAATTTTGCATCCAAATGTAACTGATAATTCAGAAATAGCTTGTTCTATGCCAGTATGCTGTTTTCCTTGTTTTAACTTTTCTTCCTCTTTGTGATTATTATTTTTAAGATGCAAAGGCTTCATTGATCTTAAAACTCTCCAGGTGCACAAAAAACTTCCCAGGAACAGATAAATCATATATTATGTTTGGAATTAGGTTCTAAATGTCCTTTTTAAGTTGCAATTAGCAGCTTCCATCTTTGTTCCTTTTTAATCTCCTCAATTACCTTGCTAAGCCATAACTGGGCTCCTCCTTCCGTGAGCTGCACTGCAGTGAGCTGCCACTTTACCAAGTCACCCACTATTTTAAGTCTGCGTGAGGTTCACTTCACAGAGAGTTTGACTGAAGCTCAGTTAGTGTGCTTTTAGCATTTTCTTATTTTGGAACATGATTGTCAAGCTGAGCTTATTAAACTCAGCTTATGATAAAACTATTAAAGTTATTCTTAAAAGAAGCCATAGTTTCAAGAGCAAGAAAACAAATCACCTAATTTTAAAATGGGCAAAGGACCTAAATAGACATGTCTTAAAAGAATTTATTTATGTAAATAAATGGACAACAGGCATATGAAAAAATGTTCAACATCACTAGTCATCAGGAAAATGCAAACTAAAACCACAATCAGGTACCACCTCACACCTGATACAATGGTTATTATCAGCTGGGTGTGGCGGCTCTTGCTTATCATCCCAGTTTGGGAGGCAGAGACAGGTGGACAGCTTGAGCCCAAGGGCTGAAAACCAGCCTGGGCAACATTGGGAAACCCAGTCTCTACAAAAGTACAAAAATCAGCCAGGTGTCATGGTATGCACCTGTAGTTCCAGCTCCTTGGAAGGCGGAAGGATAGCTTGAGTCCAGGAGGCGGAGGTTGCTGTGAGCCAAGATCGCACCATTGCACTCCAGCCTGGGCAACAGAGAGAGACCCCGTCTCAAAAAAATAATAATAAAATGGCCATTATCAAAAGAATGAAAGATAACAAATACTGGCAAGAATATGGGGAAAAGGGAACCCTTGTACACTTTTGGTAGGAACGTAAAATAGTACAGCCACTATGGAAAATAATATAGAAGCTCCTCAAAAAATTAAAAGTAAAACTACCATCAGATCCAGTACTCCAACTTCTGAAGGATATTTCCAACTTTCAAGATATATATCTAAAGGAAATGAAATCAGTAGTTGAAGGGAGACCTGCACCCCATGTTCACTGCAAGGTTATTCACAATAGCCAAGAGATGGAATCAATCTAAGTGTCCATCAGCAATGAATGGATAAAGAAAATGTGGTTTGGCTGGGTGTGATGGCTCACGCCTGTAATCTCAGCACTTTGGAAGGCCGAGGCAGGTGGATCACCTGAGGTCAGGAGTTCAAGACCAGCCTGACCAGCATGGTGAAACCCCGTCTCTACTAAATACCAAAAAAATTAGCCAAGCGTGGTGGTGTATGCCTGTAATCCCATCTACTTGGGAGGCTGAGGCAGGAGAATTGCTGGAACACGGAGGCAGAGAGGTTGCAGTGAGCAGAGATCACGCCATTGCACTCCAGCCTGGGCAATAAGAATGAAAGTCTGTCAAAAAAGGAAAGAAAGAAAGAAGGGAGGGAGGGAGGGAGGGAAGGAAGGAAGGAAGGAAGGAAGGAAGGAAGGAAGGAAGGAAGGAAGGAAGGAGGGAAGGAAAGGAATGAAAGGAAGGAAGGAAAAGAAGGAAGGAAAACAAAATGTGGTTTATTTATTAAAATTGAACACCATTCAGTCTTAAAAAAGAAAGAAATGTTGGCACTTGCAACAACGTGATGCATCTGGAAAACATTATGCTAATAAGGAAAGCCCAGCACAAAAAGACAAATACTACACCGTCTCACTCAGATGCGGACTCAGAGTGGAGCTCAAAGAAACCGAAAGTAAAATGGTAATTACCAGAGCCTGGGGGAGGGGGGAGGATGAAAGATACAAAGTTTCAGTTAGACAGGATAAATAAGTTCTGCAATCTACTGTAAAGCGTGATGACTATAGTTAACCTGTGCCGCACTGTTCTTGAAAATTGCTAAGAGAATAGATATGAAATATTCCCCCCACCCAAAAATAAAATAAAATAGAATTGCCTATCGTAGGGAAAAGAAAAAGCCATAGTGACAACTGGAAGGGCTTTTCATTAAGGCAGCATTGGTGAGTTGTTATGAAAGTAAAATGTAATCAGTTTTCAGTTCAAATTAGTGACAGGTTTCCCATTTGTCATTTATTTCAATACTATTCTTTTGGTTTCTGTTTGGAAAAATAAATATCCTTGTAATGTTTCATGTCATGTTCCTTGCAACATCCATGCAGTGTTTCTAAGCTAGCAAGACACGTAGTTGTAGATTAGGGAGATGACATAATTTTCAGCCATAGTGTATTCATACATAGAAAGCTAACTAAAGAGTGAAACTTCTGTCAGCTGAGTTTTGATCTATTGTGAAATTTTAAGTCCAAAAATCTATATTTGAATACAGCCATAGAAAAGTAATTGTTCTTTGTCTTCTTGTATCAGCATAGAAAGAAGATAAGGTAAATATATCCTTCTTAAGGAAAATTCAGAAATTTTTTTATATTCCATTTTGAGTGATAAATAGAAGCTATGTTTAATAGAAATATTTCCCATTTTATCTGTAGTTCCATAACAGCTTCCTGCAAAGAATTCAAAATATCTCTTTCTGGTTGGGCATGGTGGTTCACACCTATAATCCCAACACTTTGAGAGGCCGAGGTGGGACGATTGCTTGAGCCCAGGAGTTCAAGACCAGCTTGAACAAAGTTTGACCCCATCAAAGCAAAATTTTAAAAACAGCCAGATGTGGTGGTGCATACCTGTAGTCCTAGCTACTCAGGAGGCTGAGGCAGGAGGATGGCTTGAGTCCGGAAGGTCAAGGCTGCATTGACTCCAGCCTGTGTGACAGAGTGAGACCCTGTCTCAAAACAAAACAAAAAACAGTCTCTCTTCCTGCTAAGGAATCCTAGTGAAGAAGTAAAGACTGTAGAACCACAACTGGAACAAACTGAGATCATCTAGTTCAGTGGTTTGTTTTTTTTTTTTCTTCAGCTGCAGAAACAATTTTCACATAAAAACTTACACAGAAGGGCTGATCTATAAACAGGTTATGGTTCTAGATGGAGCAGGAAACACAGAGTTCCCCCAGCTTGGCTTCCCCCAACCCCAACACTTCACAGTCAGCAAAAGGACTTTTTCAAATGACAATTCTAGCCCCACTGCAAACTCTTTTAGAACCAAGGAAACAAAGATTTGGAAGGAAAATTTGACTTGGTCAAACTCGCCTACGCAGCCATGGAGCTGAGGCCTCAATGAGTCAGTACCCTTGTGGACCACCAGCCCCTACAGCTGCATGTGTTCCTATCAGAGGCATGCCCCATCACCTCCCTGGCCTGGCATTTCTCCAGAGCACTTGTGACCTGTCAGATATTTATGTATTTGTATATTTAAATATGTTTATTCATCTAACACGTTCACTCTGTTTATTTTCTGTTTCTTCCGCTAGACTGTAAGCTTCTTGAGGGAAGGGCTCTGTATTTAGTTTGTTCCCTGAGCTGTCTCCAGCACCTAGACTAGTTCCCATCTATGCACCCATAGTAGGTGCATATTAATAGTACCTGGAGGAATAAACCTCCCACATTAGGCCTCATATTAGGTCAGCCTCTCCCACTAGATTGTGAGACCCTAGAAGAAAAGAACGAGTTTCATTCATTTGCATTTGCCTCACAGAACTTAACACAGTAAGTGCTCTGACAACAGTTATTGATGTGAATTGAAGTTGTCTCACCTAAAACAATAAAATATATGAAGTAAAGCATCAGAGTTGTTGGGAGAACAAGAAATCTTCTTTTGGTTTATTAAAGTTGAGATATCCAGGCAGAACAGAGTAATATGTAACAAACTTTTATTTTCAAAATATAAATGGGACTAAGGAGAATGAATCTGGGCCATTGAATACCATATATCAGCAGTTTCAAAACTTTGGCGCATATCAGCCTGAAGCGCTTACTAAAGCACAGTTTTTGATTCAACAGGCCTTGAATCTGAAAATTTGCATTCTAACAAGCTCCCAAATGATGCTGCTGCTAGGAGTCCAGGGACCCACTCAGATAACCAGCTGCCATTGATTGACTTTTCACTGCTGTATGCTAATTTGACATTAAGTAAATATTCAACCTCTGGCACATGCTGAACCTGTAGCAGCTAAGTAGATGTTATCAATTCACGTCTTTGGCAGCCCAGCTACAACAGGAGAAGAAGGAGAAGTGCTATGATTCAGTAAAAGGAATCAAGTTTTGTTTATTTCAGTTCCTGCTAAATAGTTCACAAAAGAGCCATCAATCAGCTCGTTAGGAAACTGACTTGGATTGCCTTTCTGTATGTCATGCGCTTGCTGGGTGATTCAATTAACTAGAGCATACCATGTCACCATATACCCCACAATGAGACATATTCTAGTCACTCAACAACTTGAAAGTGAGCAAACAACTTCCTACTTATTCCAAATGTTCTAATCTATCTACTGACAGAGTCTAGGGAATACACTTCTCCTGATAATCATATAAAATGACAGTTCTAATTATGAGGGTAAAAGAAGAAACCTTTAAATAAGGTTCTAATCTTGACTTATTTGTATGAGTAATACTTCTATTGCCTTCCCCTACTCTCAGAAAAAGGGTTTATTTAATTTATTTGAGATAATTTATGCAAAATCAATTCATTCAACAAACATTTATTGATTACAGTTGATAAGCCAATCACTGTGCAGAAAGTAATCAAATATGTATAAGATCCAAACTTCATCCTAAAAAACTGCATCCCAAACATGGCTCGAGGTAGGTGCCCAGTCAATCCTTTTGTCCTCAGGGAGAACACAAGTTTACCTGATAGGCATTTACCGTTTAAAACTTTCTAATAGGAATTTGCTCTGGTTGTACTCATCTAAGTGTTTCTCAACTCACAGCTGTAGAAATTAAACTTTAGAGTGTTTAAATGTCTTATCCTCCAGCAATTCATGGGCCAAAACCAGGATTAGAACTATGACTCCTTCTAATTCCCAGCAAGCAACGATCCTTACAGGTTTTATAGAAATCTTGTCCCACCTCCACTCAACCTTCTCTGTTGGTGGCTCATGTTTTTTTTAGACACTGTTGATGTCATCAGAAAGATTCCTATTCTAATTTTCTGCAATATTTTTATATATTTAGAAAATGAGGTATCCCTTTCCAATCCTTTATTTCTGTCCAAGAAAGGAGGTGAGTCACTCCATTGAAGCTTGCTGCAAATACAGCTCCATAATCAACTTCCCCCGGACACCGCAAAGGCAGGCACTAGCAGATGGCAGTGATTCCTAATCGCCAATTTTGCCCTTTTGCCAAGCAGCCATTTTTAGTTTTCATTGTTCTAGAGTTCACTAAGAAGATGGAAAAATTTCAGTCCACCTGAGGTCACCTACCCAAATGTTTCTGTTTTGTCCTAGCTAAATGGCTATCCAATTTGAATTGGCCTATAGAAAGCAGCAGGTTTTAATGGATGAAAATTTTGGTCTCAGACTACCTGTTTATTTCCCTAAATCCAGACACCACTCTCCATGCATTGCCTTAAATCACCAAATTTCTCTCCCTTAATTTCCTTTCATTGTGCAATGGATAATAATAATAATACAGAAATTGCCAACAAATACATTACCTTCTCACTACTTCGAAAATGGAGGTGTAAGAGGAAAGCTATCCTCAGTTTAGTGAGATAAAACTCCAAATGACTGCTTTTGTGACTCTTTAGCATTTGAATAACGATGCGATAGTCCACATGCTCATTGGTAAGAAGATACTTTCATTATTCCTTAATATTAGCTAGGGATACTCGACAGCCAACAGCAGGTATTCATTTTTGTAGTCCAGCTATTAACTTGTAAAAATTTTTAATCATGAAAAAAAAATGGCAAATGATGACTTCCTGTTCCTATGCTTCTGGGAAGGACACTGTCAGGAACTTCTCCTTGAACCCACGAGAAATAACGCTAGATCAAGAAAGCTGCAGTTTTATCTGATTGATTTATTAAATTGACTTTATAATAGAAGGTGGGGAGTGTATTTTTTCTCAAAAACTCAAAATTGGTTAAACATATTATCTAGGCAAGAGAAATTTCTATATGTAATATCTAAATGGAGTTTTCCAGAATTCTAGGTAAATAGGAAAAATTCATTGAAGGTGTCTTTTAAGATGGGCAGTCAACAGCAACCAAACCCCTGTGTTCAGCACACCAGAAGGACACCGAAAATAGAGCATGTCTGTGATCCCTGCTGTTCAAAGAATTTTCTATTTACTGTTGTACTATTTATTGGAAAAACCAACAGAAAGAGAAAGAGACTGTTTTTAATTTAACTACTATCTCAGTGAAATAAAAGTGATTATCACCACTAATTAATAAAAAAATCAAAAGCAAGAAAAGAACCCTATCAGTAATATCAGCAAAATAGTATCTAGTGTTCTCGGGTGTTACTACTAGACAGTCCGTCCCTTTGGGAACACAGCTCGAGACTTACAAATCACAGTTAATGGTTCACAATATGACCAGTGGCATCAATGTGGTACAAAAGTGCAGGTTAACTTTATTAACTGTCAAAGACTGAAACCTTAACTTTAATCACTTGGTTTTTGGGATCTTGAGTCTTGAATAAGGGAATTTAGGTGCTAAAAACCTGGAGGCCGTGACCCTAAGCAGTCTTTCTTGCCTATGGTACAAAATCTCACTTAGGAAAGATCTTCAGCAAATGGTTTCAACTGTTTAGGACGGAAACTACTTTTACCAGCCTTTGCCTCCTATTAAAGGCTATCATGGCAACAAACACTCAGGTAGTTTTTGGTATAAAATTATCACTGTTCTTTAGATTTTCCAATGTAGAGAAAAGTTCATTTCTAACTTGTGATTCTAAACATCACCAGCATATTTTTAAAGAGTATGCTTTGTTTCTACTGATTTCAGCAGCCCAGGCTAGGATTTTCAAAACACAAACCATGCCTAGTTACCAGAACAGTAAAGAAGATGAATGAGGCTGGGCGCGATGCCTCACGCCTGTAATCTCAGCAATTTGGGAGGCCAGTTGGGCGGATCACTGAGGTTGGGAGTTCAAGACCAGCCTGAC